>ML110925.1:98921-143478 GCA_003697995.1 Taxidea taxus jeffersonii | reverse complement strand
AGGTGCCCCCAAATATACACAATTTAAACATGGGACATTGGAACAGAATAAAAACTTGAAAATCATGTGCTCCTTTTTAAGAAACAGGAAACCTAAAGAAGACATCTGGGAGAAAATATGAGTGGTTTAGATATAAATACACAGAAACAAAATAAAAGATTGTTCAGATAAATGATCTAAAGTTTGCTGAAATGGCTGATGGTCAGTACCACAACACTTAATTTTTTTTCTTTTGTAGAAAAAAGTAAAACCTGATAAGATACTGTGAACAAAGAATGGTAGCTTAAATATTTCAATCATGGGCAAACTATAGAATTGAGAATTACATAATAATTTCAGGAACTAACCAAATCAACACAAACTAGAATAATCAAAATAAAGCAAAATGATAAACAAGAACAAAAACCCCTATGAATAAATATTTAACAAAGATTTAATTATTGTGAAAATTCTGTAATAAACATCGAAGTACAGTTATCTCTTCTTTCCTTTTCTCTTTTTTTTTCTTTTTAAAGATTTTATTTTTTTAAAGTAATTTCTACACCCAAATTGTGGCTCAAACTTACAACCCCGAGATCAAGAGTCGCATACTTTATTGACTGAGCCAGCCAGGCATCCTGTACAGATATTTTTCTAAATTCTGTTTTCATTTCCTTTGGATATATACTCAGAAGTAGGATTGCTTTATTGCCTGAGATAGGGAAACACATAAGTGTCCACTGATGGATGAATGGACAAAGATGTGACATTTTATAGACACACACACACACACACACAGTGGACTACTACTCAGCCACAGGAAAGAAGGAAATCTTACTATTTGTGACAAACAACATGGATGGACCTTGAGGGCATTATGGTAAATAAGCCAGAATAAGGAGGACAAATGTTATATAAAAGAGCTGAACTCATAGAGATAGAGTGGAGAGATGGCTACTAGGGGCTGGGGGTTTGGTGAGAAAATTGGGAAAACGTTGGTCATAGGGCACAAATTTCCAGTTAGAACTAGTTCTGGGAATCTAATGCATGACATTGTGATTGTAGTTAACAACTACAGTTAACAACTGTAGTTAACACTGTATTGCATAAGTGAAAATTGCTCAGTAAGTAGATCTTAAATGTTTTGACCAGGGCACCTAGGGGGCTCAGTAGGTTAAGCATCTATCTTCGGCTCAGGTCATGTTCCCAGGGTCCTGGGATCAAGTCCTGCATCCGGCTCCCTGATCAGCGGGAGCCTCCTTCTCCCTCTCCCTCTACCTGCTCCTCTTCCTGCTTATACTTTCTCTCTCTCTGTCAAAGAAACAAACAAAAAGCTATAAAAAAATGTTCTGACCACACACACACACACACAAAGATAATTGTGTTATGTGATGGGGTGTTAGCTAACACTGTAGTGGTAATCACAGTGCACTGTATATCAAATCAACATGTTTTTTACCTTACACTATACAATGTCAATTATATCTCAATAAAGCTCTGGGGAGAAAAACAAAATTTTGAGAAGCTTCTTAGCATACTGAATGCTGTATAGTTCTAGCATATGGGGTGAGCTACTAGATTTAGCCTGGGGGCAGACAGCAGCAAAAGGAGAGCAGTAAAGAGTTAATTAATTAATTGATTAATTAACATATTTTTTAGATTTGAGTTTGCCTTTTTCCTATTTAGTGCCCTGAGATAATCATTGCCTTTTCTCACTGCAGTGGACCACCAGTGCTAATATATGCACAGAAAAGATGAGCAAATACTTTGAGCAAATACTTTACTTGATAGGGTAAAGTATTAAAACAAAAAATAATGACTGAAAAACAAGCTACACTGGGACATTCTATTCTTCATAGTCACCCCCAAAACTGCGAGATTATAACCTTATAGACTAGAGTGATGACATCCTTTCTGTTGAGATATAATAACCTAACCCTGAATATATATACAATTTGAATATGTATATATACATATATAAATATATATTCACACACAAATAAGCTGAGATTAAATAATGGTGATACTGGAAAAATATATACAGGCAAATATTCATATTAGTAATTAAAATAAAACTTGGCATTAGCAAAATACACCTAACATGTTTTTATTAAGACAAAGAAGGGGTACCTGGGTGGCTCAGTGGGTTAAGCCTCTGCATTTGGCTCCGGTCATGATTTCAGGGTCCTGGGATTGAGCCTTGCATCGGGCTCTCTGCTCGGCAGGGAGCCTGCTGCCCACCCCCCTGCCTGCCTCTCTGACTGCTTGTGATCTCTCTCTCTGTCAAATAAATAAATAAAATCTTTAAAAAAAGAAAAAGACACAGAGGGAGACAAATAACTACGTGAACATTAAAAGGAGAATGTAAAACGAAAATAGGTAGGATGATAAGTAGTTGGCTTGCTCACGGGATATCAAGATATGTTGCAAAAGCCAAAGCAGTAAAATAGTGTTGATATAGCATAAGCACAGGAAGATAGACATATGGAACAGAATAGAAACTTTAGAAGCAGATCTGTGTGCATGAAAATTTAATAAAAAATAAAATTGATGAGTTCTTTAGTAGATAGTATTGGGATATCAACTCATTTTGGAGAAAAGATATAAAACAAAATCTTACATGAGAATGTGGATTATGTAACATAAACTGTATGTGAGAAGTAAAATTAAAATATTAGTAAAAAACAATATGGGAACTTATATCAATGACCAAGAATGAGAAACAGTTTTTTCATTTCCTTGTACTGAAGAATAGTATGGACATAATTAAGCAGATTACAGAAAGGAAGAATGTTAAATATGTAAAGCCAACCAAGGATTCACTACTATCCGCAATGCATAAGCATCTTACACAAATCAGTAAGAACAAGACAGTAGCCTTCGAAGATAAATGGATACAGTATATAAACACGTTATGAAGAAGGGATTATTCCAAACTAACAAAGAGATGATCAGATTTTTTTTAGTAATGTGAGAAATGTCAGTTAAAAGAAAACTTAGGTATCATTTTTTACCATTAATTATCAAAACTTAGAGAACATGTAACACTAAATGTTACCTAAAAGTGGAATATAGAGGCTCAAACATCCTACTTATGGCAACTACTCTGAAGAATAAACTAGCAATCAATACTCGATACTCAATCAATTTAAGTATATTAACAGACTATGGACCAACAACTACACAGTTAGATATGCAATACAGAAAAAAATTTACACCATTCCGTAAGAGGGAATGCAGAAGCATGTTTATGGTATGGTATTAGTCATGACAGTAGGGAAGTAGAGGCAAATAGAGTCAGCCATTACTGGGAATGTGCAGAGTCATATCATGGAGCATTATGAAGAAGTACAACAGATATGCAATATAGCCAAACAAAACTATAGATTGAAATAGAGAATATAAAACTTAGACCAGAAAGTAAGGTAAAATCAAGAGTATGATTATAACACAAAATTTAGACTATGAAATCCTTTTTATTTACTATTGGCATAAGACAGAATAACCTACTGTATACAAAAAAAATTCAGTTATGCAGTTTTATACAAATACAATAAAATAAAAGCAATTGCTCCTGAGAATTGAGATTTATTCTGGAGCTGAGGCAGAGAGTTATTTCATATATTCATCCTAATGGAGAAAATAATATAATGTGATGAACATTACGCACCAGTTTCCATGGGTTGTATTTTTTTTCCCTTTTTAAAAAATTTATTTAATTTCTTTTCAGTGTAACAAAATCCATTGTTTATGCACCACACCCAGTGCTCCATGCAATACGTGCCCTCTATAAAACCCACCACCTGGCTCTCCCAACCTCCCACCCCCCGCCCCTTCAAAACCCTCAGATTGTTTTATAAGTAAGTCATGTCTCAGTCAATCAGCCAACACCAAAGAACAGTTCAAAGTAAAAGAGGTCAACCTCCTATTAGGACAACCATGGACTCCAACCAAGAGTTGCCACAGGTTTATCCAGGTTTGTAGCACTCATTAGAGCAATCATTAGAACACACAGTCTTAGAAAACCTCTACACATCTATTTTCCCTGCCACCCAGGCATTTAATAAATACTGAATTTCAGAGAGATCAAAAGTTGGAGATGAGTTTAAAGTACCCTCAGGCTTTAATGTCTAGGAACTGGGTGGGGGTGGTAAACTTGGTATTGTCTTTTGAAACTTCAAAGCCCAAAAAGATTACTCTCCAGTGGCACACTGAAGACTGACTTCTCAAAAGATGACCAGAAAAACATGCTGAAAAGTTGAAGATAGGACCATTAGTCTTACCACAGTCAGAAATATCACACCTTAAGAGAGTGATATTGGTGATAATAGTGTCTAAAAAGGGGGAAGACAGAAGAGGTTATTTATAGGGTTTTAGAAGCTGGGCTGAATTGTTTAAAGTGGGCATTGTAGGAATGGGATCAGGTTGAGATTGGGTAGAGTGTATGACATAAAGCTTTGTATTGGGTACAAAAAGGTGAGGTTCTTATACTGTGTCTTAATGTGTAATAAAAGCCATAAATTAGTTATCAAAAGATACCAATTTCAGTTAATTCATAGTTTAACCTATAGGAGTAGGTATCTCATGGAAAAAAAAATAGTCAATATGTTTTCACAGTGTTATTGAGTATGAGAACAGGAATGTATACCCAGTTCTAATAAACTCCAAACTAAGGACGAGGAATTATATTGTTTTCCGTTCTAAACATTTTGCTCCAAACTTTATCAAGGAAATACAAAGGGAAACATCCAGAATAATTTCAGAAAGTAGATGTCTAGCAATTTCATGCATAAAATATGATTATGAAAACTGAAACAATGGAGTATCATGACATATCTATTAGAATGGTGAAATTCCTAAAAAAACTGAAAATAAGCTATTCCTGGGGAGGATATGGAACAAAAGAAACTCTCATTTATTGCTGCTGGGAATGCAAAATGGTATAGTTCTTTGAAAGACAGTTAAGAAGTTTCTTACAAAATGAAATATCATCTTACCATGTAATTCAGCAACTACACTCCTAGATATTCATGCAACTTATTTGAAAATGTACTTATATGCAGAAATATGCATGCAACATCTATGGAACCTTTCTTTTAATCACCCAGTACTAGAAGTAACCAAGAGACCCTTCGACAGATGAATAGATAAATATACTGTGATGCATCATTACAATGGAATATTGTTCAGCAATAAAATAGAAATGAGCAGATCTCCAATTTCTAGTTCCACATGTAAAGAGTCTGGAATTCACCATTGTGTCCAGACGCAAGTAAAAACCTTAACAAACTGAAAAATCAACAACTCTTTTTGGATCCAAAAGAGCAAGGATAGAGAGCAAACGTCTGTTCCCAAGATTGGAGATATACACACAGGCAAATGTAGGGAAGCACAGTTTCACCCAGAGCAGAGACTCAGGAGTGGAAACTGCCACTGAAATCAGTACTTAAGTAGGAAAATTTGAACTGTAATTAATAAATTGTTGGAATCTCAGTGTAAACAACTCTGAGAGTTAAAAATCCAGGGGGACTCAAGCCTAAGGGAGCTCACACAATTCTGTGAAATTTACTGCCAGGACTTAAACCAAGTTCTCACAGTAAATGTTAGAGAAAAATCCACTGTGCTCAGTCAGGGAGAGGGAAAAGAAGCCATGTTGAAATTTGAGAGAGCTCTCTGTTCCTCTTAACAATCCTGCCCTCAGGGGAAATTTGTAAACCAGAACTGAAGTTGCTGAGGTATTATCAGAGCCTAATTGATCAGGGGTAAGGAAATACCAACTCCAGCCTACTCTAGCTATACAATCCTACTTAGGGAAGAAGAAAAAAGCTAAGAAAATCCTGTGAAGTTCACAGTGTAGGGCACAGGCTCATTAAAGGACCAAGAGCTAATCACAGGACTATAGAATGCTTCTCCTCTCCATGTACCTGGAGAGCACTACATTAATAAGGCCCTATTTATAGCTGTTCCTTTTGCCCTGTACATACACTACTATCAGAAAAAAAAAATTGCATGTCATACCAAAAGGCAAATGACAGAATATGAAGACAGAGCAAGCATTAGAGCTAGATATGACAAGAATGTTAGAATTCTCAAACTGGAAATTTAAAGTAAGTATTAATAATATTTTAAGGGCATAAAGTATAAACTAAACAACATGTAAGAACAGATGAGCAATGTAAACAGAGATGTAGAAATTCCAAGAAAGAAATGTTAGAGATTAAAAGCACTGTAACAGAAATTAATAATGCCCTTCTACACTCATTAGTAGACAGGACACAGCTGAAGAAAGAATCTTTGAGGTAGATGTAAGGGCCTATTTAGCCAGAGAGATTCCATCCAGTTACACAATGACTTTGTTGTTTATACAGTAAAAACTTAAACTGTCCCTGTCCCCCTCCCCGCCAGGGTACTACTCACTTAAAACAAGTCCCAGAAACCAGTCCCAGATAACAAAGCCCAAATACAAGGGTGGGTCAGGCCTGGTGGAGGTATCCAATCAATGGGGGTGCATACTATCTCTCTAGCTACCAAGGAGTATGGGCCTCACCCTTTGGGCACCAATTCTGACCAAGGTGATAGTCTAGTTCAAATGTCTACTACAGGGTAAATTGTAGTTCAATTGGTCACTTATATGTGACCTAGCCTGACAGTGCAGTTTTCTCTGTGTCATTGGCCACCTGTGCATGGCCAGGCCCAACCATATGGCCTTTGCCCTTAAAAGAGTCTGTAAGGCAGAGAGGGGTCGCCTCTTTGTAAGAGATGGCCCTGGCCGGTCAGTTTGATTTTTTTTTTTTTTTAAGATTTTATTTATTTATTTGACAGACAGAGATCACAAGTGGGCAGAGGCAGGCAGAGAGAGAGAAGGAAGCAGGCTCTCTGCTGAGCAGAGAGCCCGATGCTGGGCTTGATCCTAGGACCCTGAGATCATGACCTGAGCCGAAGGCAAAGGCTTAACTCACTGGGCCACCCAGGAGCCCCAGTCAGTTTGATTCTTGATGCTTGGCACGAAATAAAGCTTTGCTTGACCTTCGCTTTATGTCAGTCTCGCTCCTTTGATTACGGACCCAACAGTAGAGAATATATTAATGTAAACTTTGAAATATGTAAAGTAAAGAGAACAGAGTATCTAAGTACAGTGGGATGGACAACTACAAAAGGTATAAATACACACAATGGAACTATTAGATGGAGAAGAAAGTGAACAAGGAACAGAATCATTTGAAACAAAAATGCCTAAGAATTTCCCCAATATATTTCATACTGGGAAGCTCAGAGAACACCAAGGAGGATAAATTCCAAAAAGTAATACCTAGACATACCATTTCAAAACTATAGAAAACCATTTGCTTATTTGTTTTGTTTCTTATATTTCACATGAGTGAAGTCATATGGTATTTCTTTTTCTCTGACTTACTTCACTTAACTATACTCAACCGCTCCAACCACATCATTGCAAATGGCAAGATTTCATTGTTTTTGTATGGTTGAATAATATTTCATTGTATATGTATAATACATCTTCTTTATCCATTCACCAAACAGTGGATACTTGGGCTGCTTCCATATCTTGCCTGTTGTAAATAATGCTGCAAAAAACATAGGGGTGCATGTATCACTTTGAATTAATGTTCTTGTATTCCTTGGGTAAATAGCCAGTAGTGAAATCGCTAGATTATATGGTAGTTCTATTTTTAACTTTTTGAGGTAATTCTATACTATTTTCCAGTGGCTGTACCAGTTTGCATTCCCACCAACAGTGCAAGAGGGTTCTCCTTTCGCCACATCCTTGCCAACACCTGTTGTTTCCTACATTGTTGATTTTAGCCATTCTGACAGGTGTGAGGTGATATCTCACTGTGGTTTTGATTTGCATTTCCCTGATGATGAGCGATGCTGAGCATTTTTTTCATCTTTTGGTCATCTGTATGTCTCCTTTGGAAAAAATGTCTATTATAAAGAAGATAATTTGAAAGAAGTCAGAGGGGGAAACAAACATTTCCCAAACATAATCAAAAACAAGAATTATATCTGACTTTTCCTAGGAAACCATATAAGCAGGAAGAGCATAGAGTGGAATATTGAATTAGGAGGAAACAAAACAAAATGAAGCATCAAACCAGAATTCAAAAGTGAGGAAAAAATAAAGACATTCTCAGACAAACAAAAAGTGAAGGAATTTGTGGCAAGTAAGCCTCCCTTGTGAAAAATGTTGAAAGAAGTTCTTTAGAGAGAAGAAAAATAACATAGGTCAGAAACTCAGATCTACATAAGGAAAGGAAGAGCCCTGAAGAAGGTCTAAGTGAAGATAAAATAAAAACATATTTTTCTCATTCTTAATTGATTTATTAGATAATAGTCTGTTCAAAATAATACTAATGCATTTGACTATGTATGCATAAATACAAAATATTGATGTATATATTTGTAATATATACATATAAAATACCCAATATATATAATTTATAATATATGTGATTTATATATAAATGTATACATACATATGTTTGTGTATGATTATATATGAGTAAAATGGATGGCAGCAATGGTACCAGAGGTGAAAGGGAGGCTTAGGATTATTTTGTTATTTTAAGGTTTCTTTTTTTAAAATATTTTATTTTATTTATTTGACAGACAGAGATCACAAGTAGACAGAGAGACAGGCAGAGAGAAAGGGGGAACCAGGCTCCCTGCTGAGCAGAAAGTCCAAACACAGTGCTTGATCCCAGGACCCCAATATCATGACCTGAGCCAAGGGCGGAGGTTCAACCCACTAAGCCACTCAGGTACTCCTAAGCTTCTCTATTAACATGTGAAGCAGTATGCTGTTATTTGAAAGTGGACTTGAATTAGTTTTTAATGTATATTGCAAACTCTAGTGAAACCACTCAAAAGGATTAAAAAATAAAATTGATATGCTAAGAAAGGAAAGAAAATAGAATCATATAAAGTGCTCAACCGAAAACAGGAAAAACAAAGAGTGGAAGACAAAAATAGGAATGAAAAGAAGGTCAACAAATAGAAAACAGTAACAAGTATGATAAATCATAATCCATTTATATAAGTAATCATTTTGAATGTCAATAGTCTAAATATACCAATTAAGAGAGAATGCCAGACTCAACTGAAAAGACAGAATCCAACTATCTGTTGTTCACAGAAACCCATTTTAAATAGAAACCCACACATAGTTTAAAGGTAAATGGAAGAGAAAAATGTAATGTGCTAACACCATCCAAAAGAAAACAGGAGGAACTATACTGACTTTAGTCAGAACCAACTTCAAAGCCAGAAAAGTCAGTGATAATAAAGGACTTTTCATAATGAAAATAAGGTCAATTCTCTAAGAAGAATTGCAATTTTTATTGTGTATGCACTTAAAAACAGAGTGTCAAACTATTTGAAGCAAAAGCCAATAGGTTAATCCACTATCACAGTTCAATATCTATCCATCAGACATGGACAGATCCAACAGGCAGAAAATCAACAAGGACAAGTGGAACTGAAGACACCATCAATCAATGGGATATAATTAACATCTATAGACAATTTCACAAAAGCAAAGACCCATGTTTCTTTTTATCTTTTTTTTGTTTTTGTTTTTTTTCTCTTTTTAGGGGCAGAGGAGCAAAAGGAAAGGGAGAGAGAGAATCCTAAGTAAGCCCCCACACCTGGTGTGGACCCCAATGTGGGGTTCCATCTAACAAACCTGAGATCATGGCCTGAGCTGAAAACAAGAGCACACATTTAATCACCCAGGATCCCAGAATACCATGCTTCTTAGGTTCACATGAAACATGCATCTGGATCACTAAGCATATTCAACAAATTTGAAGAAGAGAAATCATATAATGTTTGATTAATCTTTCAGACCAGAGTGGAATTACAAAGTTAATAATAAAAGATGGCTGGAAAATTCTGAAAAAATGTGGAGACTAAATAGTATATATCTAAAAAACCACAAGGGTCAGAAAAAAAATTTCAAGATAAATTTAAAAAAACATTTTGAGCTTAATGAAAATTAAAAAAAAAAACTGATCAAAACATATGGATATAGAAAAAGCAGTACTTAGAGGAAAATTTATAGTAATCAATACACATGTGAGAAACAGAGACAATATCAAAGGAACAAGAAGGTAAGCCACAGACTGGAAGAAAATATTTGCAAAAGAAATATTTGGGGGTGCCTGGGTGGCTCAGTGGGTTAAGCCTCTGCCTTCAGCTCAGGTCATGATGTCAGGGTCCAGGATCGAGCCCCACACTAGGTTCTCTGCTCAGCAAGGAGCCTGCTTTCCTCTCTCTCTCTCTGCCTGCCTCTCTGCCTACTTTTGATCTCTCTCTGTCAAATAATAAATAAAATATTAAAAAAAAAAAGAATCATCTGGGACACCTGGGTGGCTCATTTGGTTAAGTGGCTGCCTTCGGCTCAGGTCATGATCCCAGCGTCCTGGGATTGAATCCTGGATCGGGCTCCTTGCTCGGCAGGGAGCCTGCTTCTCCCTCTGCCTCTGCCTACCACTCTGTCTGCCTGTGCTCGCTCTCTCTCTCTCTCTCTCTCTCTCTCTGACAAATTAAAAAAAAAAAAGAATCATCTGATAAATGACAGTTGTTGAAAAGACACAAAGAGCCCTTAAAACTCTACAATAAGAAAACAAACAATATGATTAATAAATAGGCCAAGGATTTAAGAGACCTCACCAAAGAAGACATACGGATGGCAAATAAGCATATGAAAAGATGCTCCACATCATATGTCATCAGAGAAATGCAAATTAAAACTTCACTGAGATACTGTTACACACTTATTAAAATGACCAAAGTTTAGAACACTGAAAATGCCAGAGGCTGGCACGGATGTGGAGCAAGAACTTAATGCCTTGCTAGTAGAAATGCAAAATGGTATAGCCAATTTGGAAGACAGTCAGCAGTTTCTTATTAAACTCAAAATACTCTCACCAGACAATCTAGCAATAACACTCCTTGGTACTTAACCAATGGGGATGAAAATATGTCCACATAAAAACCTGCACAAGGATGTTTATGGCAACTTTATTGATAATTGCCAAAACTTGAAAGCAACCAGTAGGTGAACAGATAAATACATTGTAGTACATCCAAACAATGGAATATTATTCAATACTAAAAAGCAACGAGCTACCAAACCATGAAAAGACATTGGGGAACCTTAAATGTCTATTACTAAATGGAAAAAGTCAACCTAAAAAGACTACACATTGTATAACTTCATCTATATGACATTCTAAAAAATGTAAGACTATAAAGAAAGTAAAGAGTTGAGTGGGTGTTAGGGGGATGGTGGGGGAAATGATGAATAGTTGGGACATGCAGGATTCTTAGGCAGTGGAAATACTCTGCATGATATTATAATGGTGGATATATGTCATTACACATATTTCCAAACCCACAGAATGTAGAAAACCAAGATTGAAGTGAACTCTAAACTATGGACTTTGGGTGATTATGACATACCAATGTAAATTCATCCTTGTTAAAAAAGAAAAATAGTATCATTCTAATGAATGATGTTGATATGGGAAGCTGTGTACATGTATGGGGGCAAGGGAAAATCTCTATACCTTCCTGTCAATTTTGCTATAAACCTAAAACTTCTCTAAACATGTGTGTGCATGCACACACACACACACACACACACACAGAGATAGAGAGATTAGCTAATAAGTCACAAAATGACATGGATGAAATGTTAATGTATTTTGCTAACTGAAAGAAGCCAAACTAAAAGGCTATAACATGGTATTCATGAAGAAGCAAAATATATATATATATATATTTAAAAACTCAGTGGTGTCCAGGGATTTGAGGAGACGGAGGTGTTTGAATAGACAAGGCACAGACGATATTTTAGGGTAGTGAAATTTTCTGTTGATATTGTAATTGTGGTTGTGTGATACTATGTATTTGTCAAAACCCACTGAATTTAAGAGCACAAAAACTGAACCTTAAATATATAAGTTAAATAATATTAAAAGATTGGGAGACTCCCAGGAAAGAATGTATGATGTTACAAAACAATCTACCTGTATTACAAATCTATGAAAGAACCTCACTGTAGATGGTAGGGGAAAGGTAATGACCTACGTAACTTTGGAAATGAGTGGTGTCAGTAAGATTAAAATAAATGTAAACAGTTCATAGGCATTGTACTCTAGTAAATAACATTTTTTCCATGGAGGTACAGAAGAAAAATTCTAATACAATAATGCATGTATTTTGGAATTGAAAAATCAAAGAAATGTATGAAGATGGTGGGAGCCAAGTTTTTCATCACTGGAGTGGGAGGTTCCAGATGGGCAAGGAAAAGAGGTTAGAATCATTTATGCAGTAATGAATTAGAGTTGAAGACATCAGCTGTGTGAACTCATGTTTAGTTTAATCATTACACAATAATTATAGATACATTTGAATATATAGGTTAGTGGGCACATGTGTATTTCCCTTCTCTGTCTCAACCTAGAAGCAAGACCATCCCAGTCAAAACAAGCACATCCATCACTGAGATCTTGTTTTCTAACATTATACTCATAAAAGGAACCACCGTTCAGTGGAGAAATTACCAATTGTAAGTAGGAGGCAGAAATAACACAAATGGGCCTGGAACATTTTGAACTGCCAGGAAGTAAAGAAATTTATTTTTAAAACTCCACAACTGTAAGTTCCCTCAACTTTTTATAAAAATAGTAAAAAAAAAAAAATTAAAACCACAATAGCTAACTAAAAATCATATGGAAACACACAAGACCCCAAATAGCCAAAGCAAAATTCAGGAAGAAGAATAAATCTGGAGGCATCATACACCCTAATTGGGAAATATATTACAAAGCTATAGTAATTAAAAAGAGGATGGTACTATTGGGGCACCTGTGGCTCAGTGGGTTAAAGCCTCTGCCTTTCACTCCAGTCATGATCTTGGGGTCCTAGGATCGAGCCCTGCATTGGGCTCTCTGCTCGCAGGGAGTCTGCTTCCTCCTCTCTCTCTCTGCCTGCCTCTCTGCCTACTTGTGATCTCTGTCTGTCAAATAAATAAACAAAATCTTAAAGAAAAAAAAGAGTATCGTACTATCATAAAAATAGATATGTAGACCAATAAAACAAAATAGAGAGCCAAACCAGAAACAAATCCACACATTAGTGGGCATCTGATCTTTGACATGAGTGTCAGAAATATACAATGGGTAAAGAATAGTCTCCAACAAACAGATACCCAGGTGCATAAGAATAATATTGAATTCATTTATACCACACACAAAAATCAACTCAAAATGGATTCAAGACTCAAAGCTATAAAACACCAGCAAGAAAACATACAGAAAAAGCTCCATGATATTGGTCTTAGCAATGAAATTTTTTGGAAAAGAAACACAAGCAACAAAAGCAACAATAAACAGGTTTACTGTTCAGCATACGAAAGAAACAACAATAAAAAAGCAACTACAGACCAGGCATAAATATTTGCACAAATAATATACAGGTTAAATAATATACAGGTCACAAATAATATACAGATCAAATAATATACAGGTCATCTCTAAAATGTATAAGGAACTCCCACAACTCAATAGCAAAAAACCAAAAGACCAAAACAAAAAACACCCCACTTAACCCCACAAACTAGTAATGTGATTAGAAATGAGCTAAAGACGTGAATAGGTATTTATCCAAAGACCACATACAAGTAGACAACATGTCACATCCAGGATACCTATTCATCAGGAATACCTATTCATCAGGATACCTATTCATCAGGAAAATGCAAATCAAACCATAAGATAAGATATCAAACCATATTGCTTCATACCTGTTAGGATGAATATTAGCAAAAAAAAGAAAAGATAACAGGTGCTGGTGAGGATGTGAAACAATTGGAACTCTTGTACATGGTTGGTAGAAATGTAAAATGGTGAAGCCACTGGAAAACAGCATGGAGATTCCTAAAAAAATTAAAAACAGAACAATAATATAATCCAGGAATCCCACTTCTGATATTTATCCACAAGAACTGAGATCAGGATCTGTAAGAAGTATTAGTACACCAATATTCATTGCAACACTTTTCACAATAGCCAACATGTGGAAACAACCTAAGTGTCCATTGACAGATTAGTGCATAAATAAAATATTGTTATGCATACAAAGGAATGGTAGCCATTAAAAAAGAAAAGAAATTCTACAATATGCAATGACATGGATGGACCTTGAATATACCATGTTAAGTGAAATAAGCCAGTCGCAGAAAGACAAATGCTGCATGATTTCCTTATATGAGATATCTAAAATAATCAAACTCATAAAATCAGAGTAGGATATTGGTTGCCAGAGGCTGAAGGAGGGGAAAATAGTGAGTTGTAAGCCACTAAGCATAAAGAAATATGCAAGATTAATAAATTAAGGGATCTACTGCATAATCTTGTCCCTAAATATTATACACTTAAGACTTTGATAGAGGCTAGACCTCATGTTATCTTATCATAATAAAATAAAATTAAACAGAGCAGTTAAGTAGGGCTACTAATTAGTAGATCAAAATAGGCTACCTTCATACAATGTTAGAAATCTTAGATTGGCAGCAGATTTATTCAAGAGACCTGGCAGGCCAGAAAGAACTGGCATGACATATTCAGAGAACTAAATGAGAAAAATATGCAGCCAAGAATACTATATCCAGCTGCGCTATCATTGAAAATAGAAGGAGAGATAAAAAGCTTCCAACACAAACAAAAATTAAAAGAATTTGCCAATACCAAACCAGCCCTACAAGAAATATTGAAAAGGATCTTCTAAGCAAAGAGAGAGCCTAAATGTAGTAGACCCGAAAGGAACAGAGACAATACACAGTAACAGTCACCTACAAACAATACAATGGCACTAAATTCATATTTTTCAATAGTTACTCTGTATGTAAATGGGCTAAATGCCCTAATCAAAAGACACACGGTACCAGAATGGATTAAAAAAACAAAAACAGGGCGCCTGGGTGGCTCAGTGGGTTAAGCCGCTGCCTTCGGCTCGGGTCATGATCCCAGGGTCCTGGGATCGAGTCCCGTATCGGGCTCTCTGCTTAGCAGGGAGCCTGCTTCTCCCCACCCCTCCTGACTCTCTGCCTACTTGTGTAATCTCTGTCTGTCAAATAAATAAATAATATCTTTAAAAAAAAAAAAAAAAGTACAAGACCCATCAATATGCTGCCTGCAAGAAACTCATTTGAGACCCAAAGACATCTCCAGGTTTAAAGTGGGGGAGTGGAAAACAATTGACCATGCTAATGGACATCAAAAGAAAGCTGGGTGGCAATCCTTATACCAGAGCAATTAGATTTTAAGCCAAAGACTATAATAAGAGATGAAGAAGGACACTATATCATACTCAAAGGGTCTGTCCAATAAGAAGATCTAAAAGTTGTAAAGATCTATGCACCGCCCAACATGGGAGTAGCCAACTATATAAACCAATTAATAACAAAATCAAAGAAACATCAACAATAATACAATAACAGCAGGGGATGTTAACAACCCACCTCACTGAAATGGACAGATCAATGAAGCACAGGATCAACAAGGAGATAAAGGCTTTAAATGACACACTGGACCAGATGGACATCACAGATATATTCAGAACATTCCATCCCAAAGCAACAAAATGCACATTCTTCTATAGTACACAAGCAACATTCTCCAGAATAGATCACATCCTGGGTCGCAAATCAGGTCTCAACTGGTACTAAAAGCCTGGGATCATTCCATGCATATTTTCAGACCATAATGCTCTGAAGCTAGAAATCAGTCACAAGAGTAAAGTTGGAAATAACTCAAATACATGGAGGCTAAAGAGCATCCTACTAAAAAATGAATGGGCCAACCAGGAAATTAAAGAAGAATTGAAAAAAATTCATGGAAACAAATGAAAATGAAAACACAAACAGTTCACAATCTTTGGGACATAGCAAAGGTGGTCCTGAGAGGAAAGTATATAGGGATATAAGGGACATAGCAAAGGTGGTCCTGAGAGGAAAGTATATAGGGATATAAGCCGTTTTATGTAAGAAACAAGAAAGGTCTCAAGAACACAACCTAACCCTACACATAAAAAAGAGCTGGAGAAAGAACAGCAAAGAAAATCTAAACCTGATATGAGAAGAGAAATAATAAAGGTCAGAGCAGAAATCAATGAAATAGAAACCAAAAGAACAGTAGAACAGATCAACGAAACTAGGAGCTGATTCTTTGAGAGAATTAAATAAGATTGATAAACTCCTGGCCAGACTTATCAAAAAGAAAAGAGAAAGGACCCAAATAAATAAAATCACAAATTAAAGAGTAGAGATCACAACCAACACCAAAGAAGTATAAACAATTACAAGAACATATTATAAGCAACTATATGCCAGCAAATTTGACAACCTGGAAGAAATGGATGCATGCATTCCTAGAGACATATAAACTACCAAAACTGAACCAGGAAGAAATAGAAAACATGAATAGGCCCATAACCAGTAAGGAGATTGAAGCAGTCATCAAAAATCTCCCAACAAATAAGAGCCCAGGGCCAGATGGCTTCCCAGGGGAATTCTACCAAAAATTTAAAGAAAATTAATACCCAATCTCTTGACATTGTTCCAAAAAACATAAATGGAAGGAAAACTTCCAAAACTTCCTCATTTTATGAGGCCAGCATTACTTTGATCCCCAAACCAGACAAAAAGACCCCACCAGAAAGGAGAATTACAGACCAATATCCTTGATGAACACAGATGAAAATTCTCACCAAAATACTAGCCAATAGGATCCAACAGTACATTAAAAGGATTATTCACCACGACCAAGTGGGATTTATTCCTGGACTGCAAGGTTGGTTCAACATCTATAAATCAATCAATGGGATACAATACATTAATAAAAGAAAGAACAAGAACCATATGATACTCTCAATAGATGCTGAAAAAGCATTTGACAAAGTATAGCATCCTTTCTTAATCAAAACCCTTCAAAGTGTAGGGATAGTGGGTACATACCTTAATATCATCAAAGTCATCTTTGAAACACCCACAGCGAGTATGATTCTCAAAGGGGAAAAACAGAGCTTTCCCCTAAGGTCAGGAACACGGCAGGATGTCCATTTTTACCACTGCTATTCAACATAGTACTAAAAGTCCTAGCCTCAGCAATCAGACAATAAAAAGAAATTAAAAGCATCTGAATTGGCAAATAGGAAGTCAAACTCTCACTCTTTGCAGATGATATGATATTTTATGTGGAAAACCCAAAAGACTCTACTCCAAGATTGCTAGAAGTCATACAGGAATTCAGTAAAGTGTCAGGATATAAAATCAGTGCACAGAAGTCAGTTGCATTTCTATACACTAAGAGCAAGACAGAAGAGAAATTAAGGAGTTGATCCCATTTACAATTGCACCCCAAACCATAAGATACCTAGGAATAAACTTAACCAGAGAGGCAAAGAACCTGTACTCAGAAAACTACAAAGTACTCATGAAAGAAATTGAGGAAAACATAAAGAAATGGAAAAATGTTCCATGCTCATGGATTGGAAGAACAAATATTGTGAAAATGTCTATGCTCCCTAAAGTAATCTACACATTTAATGTAATCCCTATCAGTTTTCAAGGACATGGAACAAATGTTTCTAAAATTTATATGGAACAAGAAAAGACCCTGAATAGCCAGAGGAATGTTGAAAAAGAAAGCCAACGTTGGTGGCATCACAACTCCAGACTTCAAGCTCTATTACAAAGCTGTCATCATCAAGACAGTATGGTACTGGCACAAAAACAAACACATAGATCAATGGACCAGAATAGAGAGCCCAGAAATAGACCTTAAACTCTATGGCCAAGTAATCCTTGACAAAGCAGGAAAGAATGTCCAATGGAAAAAGGTCTCTTCAACAAACGGTGTTGGGAAAATTGGGCAGCCACATGCAGAAGAATGAAACTGGACCATTTCCTTACACCACACACAAAAATAGTCTCAAAATGGATGAAAGACTTCAGTGTGAGACAGGAATCCATCAAAATCCTTGAGGAGAACACAGGCAGCAACCTCTTTGACCTCAGCCCACAGCAACTTATTCCTAGGAACAACGCCAAAGGCAAGGCAAGCAAGGGCAAAGATTAGCTATTGGGACTTCATCAAGATCAACAGCTTTGCACAGCACAGGAAATGGTCAATAAAACCAAAAGACAACTGACAGAATGGGAGAAGATATTAGCAAATGACAAAACAGATAAAGGGCTAGTATCCAAAATCTATAAAGAACTTATCAAACTCAACACCCAAAGAACAAAGAATCCAATCATGAAATGGGCAGAGGACATGAACAGATATTTCTGCAAAGAAGATATCCAGATGGCCAACAGATACATGAAAAAGTGCTCCACATCACTCGGCAGGGAAATACAAAACAAAACCACAATGAGATACCACCTCACATCAGTCAGAGTGGCTAAAATTAACAAGTCAGGAAACTACAGATGTCCGCAAAGATGCGGAGAAAGGGGAACCCTCCTATACTGTTGGTGGAAATGCAAGCTGGTGCAGTCACTCTGGAAAACAGTATGGAGGTTCCTCAAAAAGTTGAAAATTGAGCTACTCTATGACCTAGCAATAGCACTACTGGGTATTTGCCCTAAATATACAAATGTAGTGATCTGAAGGGGCACATGCACCCGAATGTTTATAGCAGCAATGTCTACAATAGCCAAACTATGGAAAGAACCTAGATGCCCATCAACAGATGAATGGATAAAGAATATGTGATATATATATATATATACCTCTCTCTGTACATATAGTACAGCCACCAAAAGAAATGAAATCTTTCCATTTGCAATACATGGATGGAACTAGAGGGTATTATGCTGAGTGAAATAAGTCAATCAGAGAAAGACAATTATCATATGAACTCCCTAATATGAGGAAGTTGAGAGGCAACATGGGGGGTTTGGGGGGTAGGAAAAGAATAAATGAAACAAGATGGGATCGGGAGAGAGACAAACCATAAGAGACTCTTAATCTTACAAAACAAACTGAGGGTTGCTGGGGGTGGGGGGGTGTGGAGAGGGTGATTGGGTTATGGACATTGGGAGGGTATGTGATATGGTGAGTGCTGTGAAGTGTGTAAGCCTGACAATTTACAGACCCGTACCCCTGGGGCAAATAATACAATATATTAACATATATTAAGTATACATATTAAGTAAACATATATATTTAATTAAGTAATTAATTTAAAAAATAATACATAAATAATTTTAAAAAACAAAATAGATTACCTTATCTAAAATATTATTTAGTGAGCTTTAAGCACAGAAAAACATAATGCTGCAAAATACAAAGTAAATAATGATCAATAAAATAATAAACTAATAAAGATTTATAACATCAACAATACAAAAATTGCAGTGATTGAGATATGCCACAGGAATACAGGAGCAGGAATGTTTGGGTGACTTGGTTGTTTAAACGTCTACATTTAGCTCAGATCATGATCCCAGTGTCCTGGGATCAAGTTCCACATTGGGTCATCATGACAACATAATGTATATTACACCCAATGTGGTGGAAATGACACTTGACCTAACCCTTGGCTAAATCATCTAAAAATCATTAAAAAACCCACATTAAATATATTCTAATCGAGGGACATTCTATCTGACCAGTACTCCTCAAAACTGTCAAAGTAATAAAAGACAAGGCACGTCTGTGAACTTTCATAGCCAAGAGAAGTCCAAAGAGATAAGACTACTTAGATGTGACTGTTTTTCCCCAAGTCACTTCTTTAAAGGACCATTGTTCCATCCTGAGAAAATAGACTAAATCACACCTTGTGTGGTGAACTGTTAACACATACTATCGTACTAAAAGACAGGTGACCAACTGAACCCTTTAACATTTATCTTCAGGAGGATATATGCTAGGAGAGTTAGGCAGAGTGTCTTTGAAATTCATTTAAAATATTCCAGAGATGTTTTGCTGATCCATTTAAAACTCATCTGCGTTTTGTTGTGACAAAGTTAATAGCTGAACTCATTTCACATGTATATTTTAGTGCAGACTAAATGATGGTCTGACTACTATCTGTTCACAGTGCTGCCTGCTTATAAACAGCTTATGGGGGAATATTGAGAATAGAAAATGCCAAACTGCAACAGAAACTACAAAATGATACTCTCTTGGTTTTCAGTTCTGTCTGCAGGTAGGGAAATAGAGGCATTGTTAATGTGACATAACAAACACAGTTTTTTCTTCATTTTTTTTTCTTTTTATCAACCTTTTAAGAAAAAAGTATGTCTTATCAATCAATCTATCTATCTGTCTAAGCTTAAATTAATAAGAATTTAAGGGTATGTGGGCATTAAGAAATGAAGGAGGAGGAGCCTGGGTGGCTCAGTGGTTAAGCCTCCATCTCTTGATTTTGGCTCAGGTCATGATCTCAGGGTCATGAGAACAATCTCTGAGTAGGCTCTGCCCTCAGTGGAGTCTGCTTGGGATTTTCTTTTTCTCTCTTTCCCTCTGCTCCTCACCCCACACTGGCCCCTCTTGCTTGCACACACACACACACACACACACTCTCTCTCTCTCTCTCTCTCTCCTTCAATAAAAAAGAAAAAAAAATGAAATGGAGAGGAAAGAGCAGGACCATCCTATTTTATTTCTCTAGAAAAGGAGAAGTAGCATGGCTAGGCAATACAGCATAAGAGCATGGATATGTAATACTGCTTTGGATCTCTTGTAATGTTCTATAACTAGGAGCTCCTCTCAAAAAACTTTACTTTGAAGTAAAAGCTTTAAATACATTCTGCCACTCATGCCAAATCTTTCTGTGATCTTAAAAGATCATTTTCACTTGGATTATAAGTTAAAACTATGGGTGGTTTACTGTTTTTGTTTATTCTGGACATGAAAAAATATCCTCCAAAACAGAACAGGGAAAGGCATCCTTCAAAGGCAAACAGGAGGTACTGGCTACACTGGATTTTTAGTTAATCTTCCTTCATACTAAGTGTCAGATAGACAGAAACATTGGGCTTATATATAATTTCTTACATGTGTTTAGATGCCTACCATGATACATTTTAATACTATTATATATAACATATATAATAGTATTTTAAATATTATATATACATTAATATTATATATAAATAGAATTTTAATACTATGTATATATGATAATATATATAATCATATATAATATATAGTATATACAACATATATACTATATATCTATTTTAATACCATGTATATATAATATTAAGATATACCTAATACTATGACATGTCAAAGAAACTATTCCTTATTTTTTCGTAGGCATTATCCTCTGCTTTTCTAAGAAACATTTCAAATTTGAAGACTTCAAACTTTCCTTAAAGGTTTTGCTTGAATATGTGCCTTGTGATGATGTTAATTCTTTTATTAACATGAAATTCTATTTCCAAGTATATTACTCATTCCCAATGTTAGAAGCCATGTGAATTTATTTAAAATTGATTTTTTTAAGCACACCTACCTTCTATCATAAACTATGTGCTTAAGCCTCCAGATGAATTTCTAGAGAAAAATTACAACACCATACATAGAAGAACATAAAATCACTATGTCCAGGAGTTCAAAATCACTAAATTGTATTTTTAAAATATGATGCAACGTAATAATTTTGTAAACTAAAGTAAAAAAAAAAAACCTTAAAGAAACAGATTTTTTTTCATTTAATTTAGAACAACAGTAATGATGAAGTATTTATTTTTATGGCTATCTCTTTTATCAAACAGAATGCAATCAACATTCCACAGGGTAAGAAAATGTATCTCTCTAACTATATTCTGAGACCACAATACAAAAATGTTCTTCTTCTTCCTTCTCTTGGAAACTCTTTGAGTGGATGTTTTATGAATTTGGTAGCCTTCAGTGATCTTTGAACTAAATACCTTGAATTATACTATTCTTAGTCATAGATGTAATGCTGGAATAGAATTAATAGGAACTCAGATAAAATGGAGTATTTTTATGTTGCTTCCTCTACCTCTCATTACAAAGAACCATTGAAACACAGGATGATATTAATGTTATTTGTCAAGGTAATATGTTTGTCCACAGGTGAAAAAATAGTCTTCAGAACTTGGACAAAGTAAAAGCCCTTTGTAAATCAATTTATGACTGGGAAAATTAAATAAAACATGCTTTTATGATATTTTCTTGATAAAATCTGAAGTTTGAATTTCAGAAGACATGGCCTAAAATTAAATCAGAGACTGCACAGTTCAATGAATGAAGGTGGAGGTAGTAGGCTGTCTGTGAAGAAAAAAAATGATATCACTAGTCCCTCCTTCTACCCAGATGCATGCGTTTTTGTGTTACTTTTATAATTAATTGGAAAATATTTGGTGGGTTATTGTGATTTTAGAGCTAATAATATATATTTGAAAACCTCACTCTGAGTCAAGCTTAGCCTAAGATGTGATTTATCCCATGATGTGGGAGTATAAATTGATTCAACGATTCAAGTTATTCAAGCAAAGCATACACCTACCCATGATGAAACATTTGCACTCCTAAGAGTATACCTAAGAAGAATAAGTGAAACTGTCCACCAAGAGACATTTATAAAAGTGTTCATAGCAGTTTCCTTGATAATTAACAAAGCCTGGAAACCATTCAAATGTCTATCCACATGAGAATGGGAAAAAAATAGATTATGATATATTCTTTCAATGAGATATACTCAGGAAAAAAAAAAAGCCATGGATCCATACAACAGAATGATGTTATAAGACAAATGAAGGAATGCAGATACAAAAAAGTATGTGATTTATAATTCCATTCATATGACATTCAAAAAAATCAAAAGTCATTGATGGTGATAGGAGATGAAATAGTGGATACTTATGGGTAGAAGGAAGGGACATGAAAAGTTCTCTACAGTTGTTGGGATTATTTTATATCCTGGACCTAGGAAGTGTTTACACACATACACACACACACACACTTTAAAACTGAAGTCAACATTGCCCTCTCACTTTTATAAATGAAGAAAATAAGACTTAAAGATATGTAAATGTCTATGGCTTAACTGCCAGCAAGTGGTAGAAGAGGTTCAAAATTTATAATGTTGAGACATGTTTGCAAATGTCATTTTAAAAAATCAGGTTCTTTAATGTTTCAGAACAAATTATTTTTTTTTAATTTTTGTTAATTTATTTTTAGTTCAAGAATAATTAACACCAAGTGTTATATTAGTTTCAAAACCAAATAATTTTTAATGCTCTAGCCCAAATTTCCAATTAAATTTAGCTTTATCTAATTTATAAGTATAGCAAACTGTCACCTTGCACTGCCAGTTTGTTTAAGACAGAAGCAATTTAGAGAAATTTGCCTAACTAAACATTTGCAAGATGTTTAGTTAGCAAGCAGAGTTCCTTTGACAGATATATTTATAACAATTCTGGACAACTTTCTATTAAAAATAAATTTTGATATTTTCTAGTTACAGCTTCCTGAATCCTATAAAATATAAAGACTATGTTTCTGACTATTTGCATTCATTTCTACAACACTTTTCCACACATTCTTTTTTTTTTTCTTCACATTGCATTCATACGGTCAATACACTTTATTTTTTTGGTCTGTAGGATAGTGTATCTTTAAAATATCCTTAATGCATCTTTTAAAATTTTTCCTATTGTTTATGTATAAAGTTTTCTACTGGGAAAAATACTTTTATGTTCTGTATTTATAAACACATCCTGAAGAAATTAATTAGAGAGCCTGAAGATCCATATAGCTGAATATAAAAGGTTACATATTAAAATTATAAAAGATTTTATAAAAATTAAAAAGATTTTATTTATTTATTTTTTTGACATGGGGTTGGGGGATAAGCAGGACGAGGGGCATAGGGAAAGGGAGAAGCAGACTCTCCACTGAGCAGGGAGCCCGATGTGGGGCTTGATCCCAGAACCCTGAGATCATGATCTGAGCAGAAAGCAGATTCTTAACAGACTGAGCCATCAAGGTGCCCCTAATTTTAATATTTGAACCAATTCAACATTGAGTGAATATTATTAGATAACTCTCTGAACCATGGTGTCAGCTTATGTAGATGGCTTATAGGTGGTTGTATCCTCACAAGGTAGAGATAGATGGCCAGCTTTCTGGTATCTCTTCTTGTAAGGGTACTAATACCATCATGAAGACCCCACCCATAAGAACTCATCTAAACCTAATTACCTCTCAGGATTCTCACATCCTAATATCATCGCACTGAGGTTAGGACTTCTATATGAATTTTGGAGTGACACAATTCAGTTCATACCAATGGTTATTACAAAATCTGTGGACATACTTTAAAAGTCTTTATGCCTCAAGTGGTTACTTTCTTTGAGTAATAGTTTAAGTGCTTTTTCATTGTGAGTTTTCAATCATATTTGTCATATTTCTAAAGTACTCCAGGGATTTACAGAAAGCAATTAGATACTCACTGAATTATCCAGAAATATTAGTTCATTTTTTTAAAATATTTTACTTATTTATTTGTTAGAGAGAGAGCGGGAGCAAGCACAGGCAGACAGGCAGGCAGAGGCAGAGGGAGAAGCAGGCTCCCTGCCAAGCAAGGAGCCCAATGTGGGACTCAATCCCAGGACGTTGGGATCATGACCTGAGCCGAAGGCAGCTACTTAACCAACTGAGCCACCCAGGCGTCCCATTAGTTCATATTTTTAATGTAACTGCTGGCATGATTGCACAAAGGTGCACAAACTATTGATAAATTGTAATGGGTTCATCAAAGATCTGTAACTCCATAAGTCCAATGTAGTCTTCACTATGGATATAATTATGTGTGAGATGCTAAGTGGAGTTTATATATTAAGTCATTATAATTTTAAACTGATGTCAATTTTCCATTATTATAAATGGTTGGAATTCCAGAAAATATGTTAATAGATTTATGTATATATTTATATGATATATACATACATTTATATAATACTTATATTTATAAACATTTATAAACATATATATCTACACATTTATATACATAAATGACACAAAAATAGAATGTGAAACAGAAAGGAAACTTCCTTAAACATGCTTTTAACTTGCTGATCCAGAGTTGTTTTGTAATTGGATGTTAATTACATAACATTAAAATCTCCTTAGTAAATTGAATATGAGAAGTTCTGTTTTTAGTTGTTGGTTACAACTACAGACAGATACATACACATATTTACCCAGAAGAATTTTTAATAAACCACTACTTGCTAAAACCATGCATGTGATAGCCAGATGAGTTAAAAATAAAGTTTGGGAACCGGTATGTGGTGATATTGCTAAGGTTCACTTGATTCCTTCAAAAATCAGCAATAATAGAAGAAAATATCTCCCCAAGAAATTATCATACAAAGTGCAGTCAGAAAATAGCAGAATAAGAACATTCTATATGCCAAAGTGGCCTTCAGCTAACCTTTAGATATCTATATTTTTAAAATATTTTTTTCTCTTTTCAAGTTGAGCCTTATAACTTGAATATAGCAGGGTAGGCAAAAAAGCACCTTTTTCATTCATGAGATTTCTCTAACTTCTTCAAAAATAAGATTCTAAATAAAATTATTTGCAAAATATAAGTTTTGCAATATATTCCTATATTTTTCATGTACACTTTTAATTGTGTTGAGAATTGGTATGTACTTAAATAACATTTAAGTGTGAAAATACAGGGATATATTGTATTTTTCATATTTAAATGTTATTTAAATATGTACCAATTCTCAGTGCAATTAAAAGTAAACATTATCCAACTAGAACTACAATGTGTATGGAATATTGCCTCATAACATATTTGGAGGTGATTTCTACAGTCTTCCGAAGTCACCAAGGGCATTTTCACCTTTGCTCTTCTGCACATACTATTATTTCTATTGGAGACATTCTTCTGCTCTTGTCTGCCCAATAACTTCTATTACTTGTGTTTCTTTAAGACTGAAGCCTACTTTTGATTAGTTTTGGATATGTTTTAGATAACTGTTTACAGAGATAAAATGGTGGGGGTCTTTTATTTACTTATTTGAGAGAGAGTAAGAGAGCATGCACTTGAGTGAGGGAAGGGGCAGAGGAGAAGGGAGAAGCAGACTCTCTCCTGTGCATGGAGCCCTTGTGGGCCTGGATCCCAGGACCCTGAGATCATGACTTGATCCAAAGGCAGACACTTCACAGACCGAGCCATCCAGGAACCCTGTAGTTTAAGGCTTTTATCTTTTTTTCCCTAATTATGGTAGATAGAATGGTTCCCCCAATTCCCAGCACTTGGTATATGAACAAATCCTACCAACTATTCAATCAAACACAAATCTAGATATTGAAGGAAAGGGATTTCACAGATGTCATTAAGGTCACAATTTAGTTGACTTTAAAATAAAGAAATTATCTAAGTGTTCCTGACCTAATCAAATAAGTCCTTTAAAGGTGGGTCTAGAAGTCGGAGACCAGGGAGTCAAAAATTCAAAGCACAGGAAGTATTTGATGCTCCATTGTTGGACTAACGATGGAGGAAACAAATAGCAAATAATCAGGTAGACTTAGGGATCTGCTCCACAGTCCCTGGCTGAAAGTGAGGACAAAGAGTTCAATTCTGCAAACCCCAAGGAATTTGACTCTACTTTTTCCACAGAGCCTCCAGAAACGAGCTCCACCCAGCCAACACCTTGATTTCAGATTTCTATTTCCACACTGCCACTTCCAGATCATTAACTTCTAGAAGGCCATCATGTCCCTTTCTGATTGTTCTTGTAACTATGGGCTCCAGATTTCTTTCTTTTTTTTTTTTTAAGATTGTATTTGTTTATTTGTCAGATAGCACAAGAGTAAGAACAGGCAGACAGAGTGGCAGGCAGAGGCAGAGGGAGAAGCAGGCTCCCTGCTGAGCCCGATGTGGGACTCGATCCCAGGACGCTGGGATCATGACCTGAGCCGAAGGCAGCCGCTTAACCAACTGAGCCACCCAGGTGTCCCCTAACTGATATCCTTACCTGGCTTACTTTTTCTCTTTATATTCAAGCACATGCTTTTATCTCTCCATTGAAAAGTGATGACGATGATGACGATGGGGATAGTAACTTGATTCTGGAACTCCTTTTAACTACCATCTCTTTTTTCTTGTCCCATTAATATCCCTATTTGCCTTATTCTTCCCTCAGGCTAGTTTGGGGGTCATTCTTTTGTTGCTCTAAAGTTAGCACACATTTTAATAACATATTTCCTTGAACTGCCATCCTCATTTTATGTGTTAGTGTATCTGCAATACTCTCCTACAGTATGAACATACATAATTCTTCAATACTGCTGATCTGTTGGCAAGTGTGATCTGCTTCCGTCTTACAAAAAACACTCACATAGAAGCTGAAATTCTTCTTTTTCTAATATGTTCTGATGCAGACTCAATGGCTAGCACTTTTCTTGGATTATTTTAAATGTCAATTTTCATTTAGTCAAGACACCCTGCTGGAAGCCTTCACTGAGAATTCTATATATAAAACAGTGTTACAGATTATTATTTAAGAAATCCAAAAAATCTATGTTGAGACATATTTTTAAATTCCACATTATGATAACAGCCTAAATATTTGTATATTCTTTTATAATTCACCATTTCCTTTGACATACAACCTAATGTTGTATCTCATCAAGAGACTTGTGAAGATTATAGGTAGCATGTTATTTTCAATTTTTTGTTAAGGACACTGAGCTGCAGAGAGGTTCATGACTTTTCAAAGGTATTATATATTTAATATAAATATGGAGTTCAGATTCTGGAATACTGTATATTCTTCTAAGCCTTGGAGCTCTCATTTAATTAAATATTTTATGTAATTAGTGACATTATTTAATCAGCAATCTCACAAATTCATCATTACTGTGAAAAATATGAAATATGAAATATAAAATATATGAAATATATATATATGATATATATATATCATATATATATATCATATATATATATATGAAATATAAAATATGAAAAAGTAGAATGTGCTTGGACCCCAGCATAGCACACTCCAATGCATGCAGTTACCTGTGTGCAGTTATTCAATATAGTCTGACCAAATAACGAATGAAAGAATGACAGCATACAGCTATTATGAATCTGCTTAATATGAAATACTAAGGAACAGCCATGAAAAGTTCCTCCTTGATTTAAGATTCAGTTTCAAATACACATTGAACGCTTCTAATAAGCCAATTTACTTCAGTTTTCTGCATCATATTCAACCCTTAAAAGACAATGAGGTAGGTGGCTATCTCAGTTTTACACATGAAGAAATTCAACCTTGAGAAAGGTAAAAGAGACCCATGTAATCTAGATTGCAAATACGAAAATCAAATCTACTTACTCTGGTTCTTCTTCTGTATGCCACAAAATATCAAAGAGGTTTATGCTAATTCTTGAGTTCTGTGAGGCCATAGAACAAAAGCTTTTCAATTCAACAAGTGGTTCTTTTATAATTTTTTCCTATGGCAAGACTATTGCATCCAGTGCTCCACTGTGTTAAATTAAAACAACCTAAACTTTTCTGCGATGCATTTCAGGAATACTTTGTGCAATTTACTTTAGAAATAATTTAGCTTTCTCTTTTTTTCTCCCTTCCTATGAAGCTAAAACCAGTGGAAATGAAATGTGGCTTTATCATAAACATGCAGTATGCTGTATTTAAGATAGCACAATTTTTTTTTTCCTTTAGTAATAGAAGAATCAATCTTTTTTCTTTCTCTTCTTTTAAAGACCTTCCCCTGATAGTCTTTGGATAGGGCTACACTAACAAACGTTCCTTTTCTTACCAGACTTTTTCAAACCTGTGTCTTAAACTGCTGAGAAGCAACTTCGGTAAACATGGCATCTTAATGCAGTATTCCTTGTTGGCTCAGTACAGGAAAGATTTACAGATTGAAATAATCAATAGAAAGCAGCAAGCAAGTCAGCAGCAAATGCCCACCCTCCTTATATGTCCCAATAAAAGCTTACATTAGCAGAGAAAGTCATGACAACAGCAAAAGCAAAACTGAAATGGCAATCTTCTGCTCTTAGAGGATCTGAAGCCATTTAATGGTCCGGGTTAAATCTCTCCAGACTCCACATAATTCTGGTTGATTCCTCTCAAGTTTTGGGGACTATTTTCCATCTTATCTACTGACCTGCCATTGACTTACACTGATGGAGTGTTTCCTAATCTTGATTTCATTTATTATCTTCCACCACTTTTCCTAATAGTCTAAAAATATGCTGGTATGAACTGCTAAGATAAAACATGACAGAGTGATCTCTGGTCTGGGAACAAGATTGAACTCTTGTATTCAGAAAGAAAAGAACTATCTTCCCACCTGCTATGAAAACAGAGCTTTGCAGTGATTATTAACTAAATGTTCTATAACTGTGGTATTATGTTTGCTAAAGCTCTTTCAATGATAATGCAACACAGTATTTCTTGTTAGTCCCATTTTAAATTTTCCATTTGAGATTCAGTGATTCTAACCTCTCCATGGAGATATAATATATTGGTCAACAAAGAAGTATTGTTGTCCCCTCCAGCCTGTCACACTGAGAGCTGTGGGACCGGAAAAGGAGAAGGCAGTAAATATTGATTATTTGGCATTTTCTTGTATCAGGTACCACTGCTCTAAACACTTCTATTATGCCACCTGAGTAATCACCACCACGTCCATTATAATATTCATATTATTTCCAGTTTATAGATGAGGGAAGAAAGTCGGGACAACTAAGCATACGGTTCAATTTACCCAGCAGCACAAAGAATACAAAACTCCATAAGTTTAAGTTTAACTAGATTGCCACTAATTTCTTTATGTTAAATCATTCTCCTGAGTGGGAGAAGATGTTCAAGGCTACATATATGCATCTAGAGAAATCAACGAATATACCAATGTATAATTTGTGTCACCGGTTACATGAGCATAACAGTAATCTTATCTACCAGAAGGTTCATTTGAGAAAATAACCCAGTGACTTCTGGTTTCCTCTGTTTAGAATAAAGGTTGCAAGAAATATAAAGTGTTATCTTCTAGTTTTAAAGCTGGTATAGTATTTTTACATTTCACTACATAAAATTATATTACTATGTAAATTACCATAAAATTGAATTATTGACACTAAACATGAGTTCATACTGATGTCTGCACTCTAATTCTGGATGACATGGCTCATTCTAAATTGTCCACCTTGTTTTTTTCTAACTTCTCTTTCTAATGGTGAGAAACCTGGCTTCTACCATCGGCCACCTATTTCCTTAATAATTCCAACCCCACTGTACATATATAGTTGTTTCAGAATTTTTAGCTCTTAATCCTCATGAGAAATACCTTTACAAAAGAGAGCACAGTGAATATGTATAGTTTCTTCTGACTATAGTCTTGTCTCCATTTATTTCAAGGTTACTTAAGTTAGCACCCTCCACAGCTCCTTTCAGTGAAGTTACATCAAATAGAAAATATAAATATCGACCTCTGTCCCTGTTCCTGGCACAGAGCTTCTAAAACTCTTGAAATTTGGCTAGGTGAGAGGAGTTTTTTGTTTTGTTTTGTTTTTCCCCAATGAGGTGATGTGGTGAGCTCCTATATAGTTTCAGGATGGAGGCTGGTCACCTGAAAGACTGAACCATGCATGATTAGAAGCTTAGCACTTTTACCACACCCCTTATACTCCAGGAAGGGGACAGAAACTGGAGACTGAGTTAATGATGGGTTATGCCTATATGAAGAAACTTCCATAAAAATTCCCAAAATATAGGCCCATGGCTATAAAATAGTGTGTATGGAAGCATATTTAAAACTGTTTCTATAGCATTGATGCTACAAGGAGATCTGGGATGGATATAGGAATTTTGGATCATGCTTGGAATCTTTCATTTGTTGTATGTATATTTTTATTTTATTTTATTTTTTCATTATGTTCAGTCAGCCAACATATAGTACATCATAAGTTTTTGTTGTAGTGTTCAACAGTTCATTAGTTGCATATAACACCCAGTGGTCATCCCCACATGTGCCCTTCTTGGTACCTATCACCCAGTCACCCCATCCCCCCAACTTCCATCCCTTATGTAACCCTCAGTTTGTTTCCCAGAGTCCAGAATCTCTCATGGTTTGTTTCCCTTTGTGATTTCTTCCCATTCAGTTTTCCCTTCCTTCCCCTGTAGTCCTCTGCTCTATTTCTTATGTTCCACACATGAGTGAACCATATATTAGTTGTCTTTCTCTGCTCAAATTACTTCATTTATCATAATCCCCTCCAGTTCCATCCATGTTGATGCAAATATTGGGTATTCAGCCTTTGTGATGGTTGAGTAATACTCCATCGTAGATATGTACCACATCTTCTTTATCCATTCCTCTGTTGAAGGGCTTCTCAGCGTTTTCCGCAGTTTGGCTATTGTGGACATTGCTGCTATGAATTAGGGTGCATGTGCCCCTTCTTTTTACCATATCTGTATCTTTGGGGCAAATACCTAGTAGTGCAATCTCTGGGTCATAGGGTAACTCTATTTTTAACTTCTTTAGGAACTTCCATACTGTTTTCCAGAGTGGCTGTACCAGATTGTGTTCCCACCAACAGTGCAAGAGGATTTCCCCTTCTCCACAACCTCACCAACACTTGTTGTTTCCTGTCTTGTTAATTTTGGCCATTCTAGCTGATATAAGGTGGTATCTCATTGTGGTTTTGATTTAAATTTTCCTGATGGCTAGTGATGTTGAACATTTTTTCAGGTGTCTGTTAGTCATTTGTGTGTCTTCTTTGGATAAGTGTCTGTTCATTTCTTCTGCCCATTTATTGACTGGATTATTTGTTTTTTGGGTGTTGAGTTTGATAAGTTCTTTATAGATGTTGGATATCAGCCTTTTAACTGAAATGTCATTTGCAAATATCTGCTCCCATTATGTGGATTGCCTCTTAGTTTTGTTGAGTGTTTCCTTTGTTGTGCAGAAGCTTTTTGTCTTGATAAAGTCCCAAAAGTTCATTTTTGCTTTTGTTTCCCTTGCCTTTAGATATGTGTCTTGCAAGAAGTTGCTGTGTCCAATGTCAATGCTCTATGTTCTCCTCTAGGATTTTGATGGATTCCTGTCTCAGATTGAGGTCTTTCATCCATTTTGAGGTTATCTTTGTGTACAGTGTAAAAAAAAATGGTCTAGTTTCACTTATCTGCATGTAGCTGTCTAGTTTTCCCAGCACAATTTATTTAAGAGACTATCTTTTTTCCACTGGGTGTTCTTCTCTGCTTTATCAAAGATTAAATGACCAGAGAGTTGAGGGTCCATTTCTGGGGTCTCTATTCTGTTCCATTGATCTGTGTGTCTGTTGTGTGTTTTTAAAAAGATTGTTCCACTATTGACTTGATTCCTATGACAATTTGGAATGTCTTATACTAGTCCAATTCTTTTGCCCTAATAAATATTTTCTCCTCTTCTCCAGGAAAAATCAAGAACACCAGGAAAAAAAATTCTTTGTAATTAGAATCAAATATTTTAACTAGAATATCTCTCAGAGTTGATTATTTGGGCTTAATTTCCCATCTGTCTATGGTGTTCTTAGTAACTATGTTTCTGAGAATATATAATTTTCCCTTATTCTTTGGAGCTGTTGCTATCTATTCACCTGTAATACTTTTGATAACTTTGCTGATTTTTTATCTCTTTCTTTATTTAAAGAAATTTCCTCCATGCTTGTTTTCTGTTTATTGTATCCAACTGTTTTGAGGTAAGACACTGCTGTGCTTTTCTTAAGATTTGTAACTTACTGTGATGAGGAAAAACACAGGAAGTCACTTACACAAAAGAAATCATTACCTAAATTTAGTTCTAGTATTCAGTGGTGATGGCTGGGTCTTTTACTCAGATTACAATGTTAGATGGAAGAAGAAAGACATTTAGTAACATTATTTAAGAAAAAGCCATCCCTTGGTGTTTAGTTAAGTACAGAAGGTTTTATGTCCTACTATATTTGATTTCATAGACCTAACTGTCCCTTTTCACGTTCAGAAACATTTCTAAGTATAATTAATACCTAGAAAGGTCCAGAACCATTAGGACCAAGAACTTACATTCCCCTTTCTTCCTTATAATAAAAGTTCTCCATCAAAAAGGAAAAAAAGTCTTCTGAAACTCTTAAAAGTACACAGAAATTATTTCAAATATTCTCTTCACAGAACAATAAGGAAAACTCTCCAGAAATATTTTTTCTGTAAAAACAAGAAAGTTTTTCTTTAAGGTCATTTTCTTTACATTACTACTTTGGGAAGTAATGGGTAATTTTCTCCACTTAAGAAGAAAAATATGTAAATTTAATTTATGGGTGGCACCCATAAATTCAAACACTCAAAATTATATAATCACAGTTTGATTCAAATACTCAAAATTATATAATCACAGTTTTGGCATGTATTAAAATAAAACTGTGCTTTATAGTTTTTAATAATTACATAATAGTGATTATTTCCATCCATAAAAAATGAAATAGAGCTTTAAAAGAACAAAAAGACTTCAACATGTTTCGGAAAAAACTTCCAGGCTCTGAGCTCTTCCCCCTAAAATTATGGCATGAAGAAAATTGTTCTGTAAATGTACCCACAAATGTATGGTCAGTAAATGAGCACAATTCATGGTAATAACAACATTAAAATGGTTTAAATCTGTTTTATTTAATTTTCTATTTTACAGGCTTTAAAAATGTGAATTATAAAACACTGTAAAGACAATTCAGTGAATGAAACTATACATCTCCATGAGAAGCTTTCGAAGACATGTATTAATACAGAACACACGACCCTCCCACTGTCCACTGGCTTTAATTGTCTCATTTAGAGAAGGCAGGTGTCATGAGAGAACTGTTCAAGATGCCACAACTTTCACTGGAAGAACAAAAACATATGAACATATAGAAACTCCATTATTTCCTCTACATTCTAGCAGCTGGAAGAGGCAGGTGTTTGTTTTCCCTTTTCTTTTCTTCTTTTTTCTTGTCTCCCTTTTGCAGCTTATTGAAAGGAACAATAAAACGGCTGTAGCTGAATTGAAAACCTGCCCTTTCTTTCATTTGCTTAACTGCATGCAGAGTTAAAGAATTAAAATCTTAAATTTACAACTACAAATCAAAATACCAGATGGTTTTATAATTGGAAATTTCTTTCCTCCAAGAGCTAACCAGACTTTCTAAAACATGAAGATATAGGCTAAAAATATGTGTGTATGTAATATCCGATCTTTGTACCTGGAAGCAGGTAACTTGAAAACAACAAAACTAAATGAAACAAAAGCTTCTTATTATCAAGAATTCTGGAGCGTTTGACTAAATTAAATTTCATAGTAAATTATATTTGTATTAATCACTGTATATTAATTTATTCTCAGTCATTTTGAGTATTTCATATAACACAATATATCATAATTTTTTAAATGAAAAGGAAAACTATATTTAAATAAATTATATAGACTTTCATGTTCCAGTTAAGGCAAAAATAGTTATTAGACACTTCTTTTGTGAAAAGCACTAAATAACATTTTGTATGCTGAAACCCTGCAAATTTTCTAAATTTGATAATGTCACATTACCACACAAGTGCATTTTTCCTAGTTATTCAATGATGAAGTTAAAGTATGTATACATTAAAAAGAATTTAAGAACAAATACCATTGATTGACTATATTATCCTATAGAATTAGCTGAGCATTGTAGAGTTTGACATCTTATAGTGCTAGTAGGAGCAGCAATGCAGTCCCTTACTGTAATGCCTTATAGTAAGGGACTTATTTGCTCATTTAAGATAGTCAGTCAGCCATTCGGAGAAATGTCCATTTGACATCAGTTTGAAAGTTTATGTATTCACCTAATCTCAACTGGAGACTTTTCTTATCATTCCCTCCAATCTGTTGTTATCAGCTATTTCTTGGGCACCTGTTATAATTTCCTGAGAATTATTCTGACTATCCCTTTCATGTTACCCATTTTATTGTCTCATCAATAGAAACGAAGCCTCCATGGAGATGGCCAGTATGGTAAATGTGGGGTAGGAGAGAAAAAGAAGCATCAGGGATGATTAAAATATACTTGTTTTGGGCGAGTAGCAAAAAAAAAAAAAAAAAAAAAATTACCATTAACTGAGAAAAGGAAAGGTTGTAGGGTCAATCAAGTATTTGAAGGAGGTTTAGATGCTAAATCTGAGATGTGTATTTGAAGTTCAGGTAAGGATGGGAGTAGATATTTAGATATATGGGCCTGTTAATTAGAGGAGAAACCTGGGCTTGAAATATAAATCGTGTCTTTTTCAGGTTACATGAGATATTTAATGCCATGAGACTGGAAGAGGTGACAAAGGGAACTGGGTGAGTACAGGAGAGATTGAGTTTGGGATTCTATAAGATGAGAGATTAAAGAAAAGAGAAAAGCAAAAGAAAGTAGAGGGGCTAATTTGGTAGAAGCGGAACCACAACATTTTGGTATTCTGGTTATCAAATATAGAAGTCCACCAAGGAAGAGGGACTCATTGATTGTATGAAGTACTTAAAGCCCAAGTTAGAGATTACTAGTGGCATTAATAAAAGTAGTCTGCTGAATTCAGTTCCTTTATTCATTCCAAAAGAGTTTTATTCTCTTACTTGTAATCATCATGGTACTCTCCCTGAACTACTTTTCCTCTGGCAAAATTATGTTCCTAAATAAGCTAGACACAACATATTCTTTTTAATATTTAATATTTGATGCAAAGACATCAGGCAATTGACACATTCCTCATACTACCATAATAAGCACTGATTCATCAGGCATTCTGAAGCCCATGCATGAGATCTCCTTCTGCATTCATTCTTTGATCACATCCTCCACTTGCATGGCTTTCATTATCTCATACCAGCCAGAAACTATTCAACTTTTATTTTCAGCCTAGACTTCTCCCCTAAATGCCAGGCATGTATATCCAAATACTCACTCAACAGTTTACTTGAACATTAAAGATGTTTCAAACTGTTCTGAGACCTGAGTCTACAAGAATTGAAATGAGATAAAAATTTTATTTAAATTAGATTAAGCTAGAGTGTCCGCTGGAATCCATCAGGGTGTTTTGTTTGTTTTACTTTTTATTAAAGTAAATTAAAGATTTTTTTTAAATTTATTTGAGAGACAGAGAGGGAGCACAAGTGGTGGGATGGGGGAAGAGGCAGAGGGAGAGGAAGAAGCAGACCTCTGGCTGAGCAGGGAGTCTGACGAGGGGCTTGCTCCCAGGACCCCGAGATCATGACCCAAGCCGCAGGCAAACACTTAACAGCCTGAGCCAGGCAGGCACCCCTGGTTTGTTTTACTTTTTAAAAAATAACTTTTAGCTGGAACATAGCAAAATTTTTCTAATTATTAGTTTAGGAATACAGTTTACTATAAGTTGGAGAAGTTCAAGGTGAAAAAAACATCAGTTTTTTATGTTTAGGAAAAATTCCTTTGCACAAAAGTAAAGAATCATTTGCTTTAGGTCTGCAGCAGAATCTTAGGTTCGGCTTAGATTTTAAAATGCAACTCTTGTACTTGAGTGAAAGAGAAAATAAATTCTTAAAGAAATTTCCATAACTGAAAAAAACACTACATGAATGTTGAAATAAGTGAAGAAAAAAGAATAAGCAGAGAAGGAATGACAGCACTTTATCTATCTATCATCTATCTACCTATCTATCTATCTATAATCTTCTATCTAGCTCTCTCTGTTTTTATTCAGGCTTCTGCATCGTGAGTTGGATGCCTTACAAAACTATAGAAAATTGGAAGGCTGGATTCGTCCTAATCTAATAGAGGCAAAGAGAGATATACAGGGAAATTAAGAGTTTATATATTCAATGACAAACAGTAGGATACGTTAGCCTGTGTTCAACAGTAAGCAAACCTGTATGCTCAAAGTATAATGAAGCTTAACCAAGATAAGAGTTAACATTTTTCACTTGGAAATAAGGTTTTCTAAGAAGAAAAGGTAGACTTCATAGTGTTTTTTTCTTTGCTTTTTCCTTAAAAAGACTACTAAGGTTAATTTTCAATGTGTACAAAGAACCTCAAAATGATTTTTTTGGTCATAGCTGACCAAGGTAGAACATTGGGCAACCACTATATCTCTTTTAATGTCAGGAATTATTACATGGCTGACATCAGTAAACAGGGTACCCAATGCTGCAAGGGGAAATTCATTTAACCTCTCACTTAACTTCACTGAGCTACTTCTGCCCAATCTTTTCTGGTCCCATTACAGCTTGCCAAGGAGCTTTACATCTGTTGTTGGCAAATCGGATTTTATCTTATGTTAGACAGGACAAACAAATGATTGACACCAACATAACCTTTTGTTTCAGGGAGATCCAAGCTACTGGGCTTCACTAGCCGTGATACAACAAATGTATTAGACATATTCACCTTGACAGCAAGCAAAATCTGTGCTTCAGAGCAGCTTAAAAGTTAAAGCAAAGGAGAATGTCATGTGTTTCAGTAACCATTAAAAATGTTAGTTTGCTAGCTATTATTTATTCTTTTCTAAGGTAAGAAAGAAACAAAAAGAACCTGGTTTCTTAAACAGTCCAATAAATTAGCATTTGCCAGTATAAAATGGATACATATTATTTAAAAATAATATTTTTATTATATTATTATATTATTTAATATATTATTTTAAAAATCTATATTATTTATAGATTTAAACATATTATTTAAAAATCTAAAATTCAGAAAGGACTTTCCCCCTTTTTAATTATAGCAGTTTATTAGAAACTCTGATTCATTATTCTCCTATATATATGCTTGAGAGTTCACAACATTCTTGTGAATGGTACAAAATGTTGTCTTTTTTTTTTTTTTAAATTTTTAGTCCTATCTACAGTGAAACAAGCAAATGGGGTGGCTGTATGTAATCCTAGAAAGGAAATGGGGCTGAAATGCATTAACTATGATTAGTGTATTTAGAAGACACAGACACACTCCCCTTCATTTTTTTTTTTTTAAGATTTTACCCGTTTATTTCAGAGAGAGAGTGTGTATGTGCACACAAAAGAGAGAGAAAACGGACACACAAATGAGCCGTTGCTCCACACCATCCCAATTACAACTCTGTCAAGATGAAGATTTAAATGGCAAACAAAGGAAGACAATTTCAGGTGAACTTTTTCTGGAAATACAAGAAGTTTTGTTGAAATATGTTAAAATAGAGTATATTTGTATAGAAATTTGCGAGGACTAAACACCAGAGGTTAGAGGGGACCAACCATCTGCAGACATCATCTGTTTGCCACAAAGGCATCGGTGCTCATTAGCTAAAAGAATTGTTCCCTATACACACAGATGTCCATGCTGGTTGCCTAGAGCAGACTGCCCAAAAGGAAGGACACAGAGGAAATCGCTGCCAGCAAATAAAACGAATGTGGTCTCTCCATTTTCATACTGTGAAGATTGCTAGATTTAGCAGCTCTCAAGTATGCTCCCTCAGCATGACTAGAACTAAGAAAAATGGGTGACTGCTGAAGGGTTAATCCAGCCCTAATGAATGATGCCAGATTAAGAGGTAGTTATCTGACAGTTAATTAGTATGACATCACAAATATCCTGTTTCTGCCAGTTGCACTAATCTGCAAACAATCAAATCAATTATTGACAAGTTAGTGATTATCTTATGCTCCCTGGTGTTTAAGGTTTCCCAAGAGAATCATTACCCACCCCCCCACTCCCCCACCCCCCACCCCGCCCCGAACTCAAATAGGGAAAGCCTGCATCAGTATCATTGCTGTTTTCTTTCATCTCTTTAAAAAAATATATATATATGAGGCTATAAATACAAAGAGGTTTATGATCACACATATAATAAGCAGAAATCAGGTGCCAATGCAAATGGTAATGTCTAGTTTCCACCTGCTTCATTTCTAATTAATACATAACTAACATATTACACTTACTGGATTGGAATATTTTTTAACAATTTGCTTTCATCTGTAGAAGAAACTAGTCACTGCCGGGGATTAGAGATGAACATCCTGAGCCCTGAACTCTCCCCACTGATGCTGCTAGTCCACAGCTTGCTAAAAAAATGCTCATAAACATATTTTTAAAAAATCACATCATGTAAAATATGTCAAGAGTCTGAACCTGTACGGAATTGCAAAAAGTTTCCCAAGAAATTTACCAATAAGACATAAAGGCATGCTAGGGAGATGCCATAAGTGAAATTCATTAGGTCTAAAACATACACATCAATATAAAATAAGTAAAGGAAATTGAGCAGGGAACACTTACAAAGTAAATTCTGCATCAGAATCTCCTGCTACCTTAAAGTCCCTAAAGTAATCAGAATTTTAAGTTCAATTCTAGGTCTAATAGATACTGTAAAGGTATTAAGCAAGAAAAAAAAGGTGTATGAGTATAAGGTAATTATAATTATTCTTGGAATATACATTACAATAAAAGCATCCAATTACTAAGCATATTTACATGCTGAATAATACCTTTAGTTAATTACTTGCAACCAATTAGATTGTGTAAGCTTTGAAACTGGGATTTTTAGAAAGGTAAAGTCAATATAAGTTGAGTTCAGTGAAGAAAAAAGTCATTACAATACATGAGACAATCTGGATTCAAAAGTCCTAATGGGTATTAATGACATTTACAAATAAAATAAGATCGTCACTTACACAAGTATTAGGATATTGGAATAATAGGAATTAACTGTTTACTGAGAAATTATTGTTGTTTTGAACATTATAGTGTTCTTCAATTATAAGACTAGAAAATTTAAAGAGGGTAAATGGAATCTTGTTATGCACATATAATTTTTGCTATATACAAATGAGCATCAGATTTTTAAAGCAGAGTTTCACACAGTCTAGCACCCCAGAAAACAGCGTGTAGTCTGCAAGACAGGATTCCACCTGGCTTAGGTAGCCACTTATAACTCTAGCAACCTGCAGTAGTTAAGTGTTGCAGAGATGTGTGAAGATAACCTGAAGCATTCATCGAGAAGGATCAAATAGACACTACAGAGTAATAGCTAATGTGCTGACTATATAGTTGGCATGCACAATTTTACATATAAACCCACAAGTAATAGAATATAAGCTTGTTCTATAAGCTTCCAGCTCTTCCATTCTAGAAACTTGAGTATAACCTTCAGCTGAGTGAATAAAGAATTGTATCTTTTCTGGTCCGGTTAGGATCTGTCTTGTGCATTCATTTTTTTTCACCTGTATGCAACAGGCCATATTTCTTCCATGAAGGCCTTTATAACTAACTGCAGAAGGGGTTCCCTCCCCATATATATTTGTTCAAATTATACATAAAATAAAATGCTAATGGGATTCCTAAGCAGGCCCTATTCTTATACAAATTGCCTGCTACTCACTGTCCATGAGCTTTGTTTTGTCAAGATTCAACCTCTTACCTTTTTGTTCTATTCAAAATTTGTTGTTTTCTCTTTTTCTTTCTATGTTTCACTACCAATATTCTACCACAGCAAGGTAATAGGGCATAGGGACTAGAGACACTGGATCACAATATCAGATAACATCTAAAAGAAAACCTATAAAGGAATCCAAAGTAGTAATAGATCCTCCTTTATGATTAAAAACAAAAGAACAAAGAAAAGAGAAAAAACTAAACAAAACAGAAAAACATGGTTACCAGAAATCATCTTCCAGATAATATTACTAACCACCCTACTTGGTTGCAGTATTTTAGAATAACATTTGAATATCATGCCTAATGGATGTAGTGTTAAGACTCCATTCCCCCAAATTCCCCCCAAATTCTTTTTTGTTAAAAAGCAAAGCATGTCCTATTTTGTAACATAGGTAACACATGTATTTATAACAAATACAAAACCTTAATAGGGGAAACTGGTTAGGTGGGGGTGGTGAGGTATATGGAAAGTTTCTGTTCTTTCTACTCATTTTCCTAAAAACTGAAAACTCTTCTAAGAAAGTAAGTCTGTTGATTTAAAGGACAAAAACATAATGCAAAGTACCTCCTGTACAAATGACCTGTATGGTCCTTAGTTTAGCATATTTCAGATTTTCAAGAATGAGACAAATCTGTTCATAATATCAATAATGATATTATGAATAAACATTTTATTATTGCATATTCTTCTTGGATTTTGAAAGGATATTCTATGACATTTTATAGTTCGCTCAAAATTACCCCAAATTTTGATGTTGCCATTTCTCTTTCGAGAGTTTACCAACATAGAGAGATCAGTTTTATATTATAACTTTCCTTATACAAGACAGTGATATTTGGCACATCTAAAAGTGGCGAATTTAACAGAACTACCTAAAATGGTGGTCAGGGCAGGTGCGAGAATATAAACTAAGAGAGCTTTCCTTGATTGCAGGCCCGAAGGATTAGGTATGAATATTCTTTCCCAGGAAATAATAAGCCCTAGTTTTAATGTTTGTTGTTGCTCTTTTTCCCCAGTGTTCTTTACCTAATGGGTACCAAATTCACAGATAGGTTCCTTTAAATTGTACTGAGAATGTTTAGTTGATCTTATCAAAATAAATGAAAGAAATATAGTACAATACAATAAATACAATAAATACAAATGAAAGAAATAAATACAAATTACTAAAGTAATTTGTAAATCATGTGTACACTATATTAAATAAGACTTCAGTAATCACTTTCTAAAAATGCAACTTAAAATTATACTTGATTTGACAGCTGCCATTCTAATCAGTCAAAATATTGAAATGCCAGCCTCTCAGTTATAAGCAAATAGGAAAATTCAGGTTAATCAACATATTTATTGAAGAAAGAAAGGATACTTAAGTGGCTTCCTATGTCATTTTTAGTATGGAGTCATCTGGCATACCTTTGGTGGCAATTAAAAAAAAAAACAATTATTCTTGTCACTCCAAAAATCACATTTTAAATGATCATACACTCATGCTCATCTGAAACAATTTCAATTGATAAAAGTTTCTATCTTCATTTTTCCTCCACTTTCCTAAAGAGACTTAACTGTTTACGCCTAGTAGCTTTCCACAGATAGTGTTCCTGTCTGGGGAAGGCAAAAAGATTTGGCTTTCACTCTTTGTACCATATGCATATTCAAACCGGTTGAAAAGCTGTTGCATGTCATTGTCCTCACAGATAGTCAAATGACAAAGTTACATCTCTCTCTCTCTCTCTCTTTTTTTTTTTTTTTTTTCTCAAATACAACAAATGTGGTGTCTCAGCTGCCTAGATGCCTGTAAGAAATCATTTTCTGGAAAGAATTCAGCTTTAATTCACTTCAGGAATAATGGAATTGAAAACAAGTACAAAATGGGAAGAGATGAAGAATGCAGTGGTAAAAGAAATGAGAACCAGTTAGTGGTACAATGTTTAATACATTACTTCATTTAATTAAATTGATATTTATTGATTTCCTATTAAACACCATGCTCGGCACAGTAGGTGATCCAAAGATCAATTGGACATGACCGCCTTGTTGTCAGAACTCAATCTACTGAGAGAGAGAGATAAGAAAAGCATATAAAACAAGGTCAATCCTAATAAGCACTGTAATGGAGCTATAGGCAAAGAGTAAATTAAACAAAGCAATGGGAGAAATTGCATGTGACTGGATAATTTGTAAATAATTTACTGAGTATAGACCATGAAAGATGGATAGGTGTTTTAAAGGAAAGGAAAGGCAGTTGAAGTAGAAGGAACACCGTGATCAAAAACATATAGACAAGAAGTGGCTGATCTTATTAAATAAATTTAAACAAGTTTATTATAGCTAAAGATTATTGGTAATAAGTTTCTTTTCCACCAAAGCAGTTCCCTGAAAACACTTAGCCATAAATCTTTGAGAACCAAATGAGTTTTCTTTGAGAATTATATTCATGTTGCTAATAAATTAGGTATTCATTTATTCAACAAGCATTTATTGAGGTTTGAGGCCTGCTCACTAGTCCCCTAAACACAGTAAATGTTAAAAACCTGAACAAAGATGGAATTCGATGTACCCCTACAGGAAAAATAGAAGAGGGCAAGAATATATACAACTGATAATGGATAAATGCATTTACTAATAGTTGTTTTCTAAAGTGAATATTTGAGATTTTACACTAATTCTAAGCTAATATGATAGCCTGCTATAATTTTACTATTGCTGGCAGAAGAAACAAAAATGCTGGGTCAGAGATAAAGGACAGTTTGTTACTCACAACAGCATCAGTAGCCAGAATATCCACATTTTATTACACTGATTCCCCAAGCCCTCACTGTCCCAGTGACACCAATCAAACCATGTGACAGTTATACATGCAGGTTGATTACAGGAGAGGAAAACAAATATTTTATAATGTGTAGTAAGCATGCCTGCATTTTGCTCCAAAGGAAGAAGCTACCAGAGTCTAAAGAAGCTTTTGGCCATACAAACACCCTTAAAAAACAACCAGAATGAAGACGGTCAGTCACCATGCTCGCAAGATGTGCAGAAATGCGAGAAAGCCATACTGAATTGGAATCAAAGAAAGGGAATTAGTTCTTTGGGTGAGACAGCAGAAGGGGCCAATTTACCATGAACACATTAATGCTTGCACTGGCTCTCGACAGTTAAGTCAATATAAAACCATTGAGAAGGGTATTATAAGAATGATATTAGTAAGACTAAAGCCAAAGAAATACTAACAGCTATCTTAGTGAGAGATAGTATGGCTAAGGGAAGGATGGATAAACACAGAAATCTAGGAATATTAGTTTGGATAAAATGTGAGTTAGTGACGGTTTACGGAAATAATTTATCATTCTGCTAATTAATTTGTTCTTTCTACAGAAACAGGAGAAAGTCATCAAAGATATGTAATTTAGGAAAGGATAACATCTAACATACAGGAGAAATATTAATAGCTTTATGAAGGAGGCCAAGAGACAACTTGAGTAGCTAGAGTAAGAGTAAGGGGGTAGTTGTGATAAGAGATGGGTCTGTGCATAAATTGAGAAGATTGCAGAGATTGTTTGAAATTTTAATTGGTAGAACTCCTTGATTAATTGGAATAATGGCATGAAAATAAAATTGAAGGTGCTAGTCAGGATCTTAAACAAAAAACAAACAAAACCCCAAAATCCAAAAACACAGTGGGCAATCTAAGCTCTGTTTTAGATATATTTATGCTCATTTATCTAGGAGACATCTAACTATAGATATCAAGCACATAATTTCCAATTTAATTTTATCTTGAGCTTAGGGGAGAGATGGAGGCCTAGACAGGACCAGCTTACAGGTAGGCATCCTATACAGTTGCACAGAGCCTCATGCAAAAAAGGATTCACACTGTGTTCTACCATTGCTGCCCTCATTAATGATATCTGAAAAAAGACTTCAGCTTTTAGTACTTTGCACTGGCCCCACAAATTATTTAGCCAGTCGTAGCTACAGATTTGAATTTGGAAGTCACTACTATATTAATGATAATTAAAGTCATTGGAGTAAATATTCAAGGTAAAGATATAAATTGGAAAAAAAGAAAAA
>ML110925.1:60495-98521 GCA_003697995.1 Taxidea taxus jeffersonii | reverse complement strand
AAGGAGGTTTGAGCTGAAGATGTCATGTATCTTTAGGATACAGCCATGAGAGAGGAGATGACCAGGAGTGAATATTGGTAGAGAAGAGGACAAAGGAGGGCTCAGTATTACCAATCTTAAGAGATTACTAAAGGGAGGAAATGGGTAGGGCCTGGGCCCATGAGATACAAGAATAACTAAAAGTAATTGGTGACTGGCAAGCCAGGTTACAATATTATATACAAGAAGCAATAGTGAATCCTGGTCAAATGTTTCTGTAAGATAAGGACTAAAAGGTAACCACTAGAGTACTATGACCTCGATAAGAATAGAAAGGTGGAGTCATGAATAAAACCTCATTGGTGGGAGTATATGGAAGAACAGAGGAGAACATCTGGGAACTTAAATATAGACAGCTATATTATGGGGATGAGAGGATGAGAGAAATGGGGGTATTTCTGATGGGACTGAAATGCCCTTTCTTAGAGGATGAAGAAGGTCATACAGGACATGATAGGATTAGTTAGTGCCTGTGGATTCAGAGAGGAGAGCAGAAGCTATGAAGACTTGGGATAGAAGTACATAGAATGGTTTTCTGAAGCTGTCTTTTCACTCTTGTTGGTGGAGGTGACAGGTGTGAGGGAGGCTGGTCTTCATTCCCTTCTCTGAATATGGGTACTCTGACTCAAACCCCACTAAATCCACAATTCTAAATTAACAAACGAACAATCACAACTAACAATATAATGATTTACTGAAATAGAGTGTAAATTTCTTGAAAAATCTGAACTCAGTCCCTTCCTCCTTTTCTTTTCTGATTCTTTTTCTTGTGTCACTATGATAAGGTTCCACAGTATCAGGTAAGCAAAATAGCAAGGATATTAGATATATAGGTCACTGGAAGGAGACTGCTTACATTTATATGTTCATTCTTTTGGATTTCTTATACCTCGAATTAGCTCAAAGATCTAAATTTTCTCTCCAGAAGAGAAATCTGATTTTTTAAAATTTAATGTAGAATTAGCAAATTTCTTGGTAACTATGTGAAACTTATGATTGTTTGTTAATTCACTGCTTTGTTCTTTTGGCAATGGTGATTTTGCTAATTTGTTTTATGTGTGAGGGACTTGCAAGGCTAATCCAGTCTTCTGTATTTATTTGAAATGCTGCCACTAAACTTTGTTACGTGACCATTAGCAACTTGAAGACATAATTGTTTTACAAGATGGAACCAGGGAGGGAAACAAACTATAAGAGACTCTTAATCTCAGGAAACAAACTGAGGGCTGCTGGGGGTCAGGGGCAGGGATAGGGTGGCTGGGTGATGGACTTTGGTGGGGGGTATATGCTACCGTGAGTGCTGTGAATTGTGTAAGACTGATGATTCACAGACCTGTACCCTTGAAACATACATTACATTTTATGTTAATAAAAAACTTTTTTAAAAAGACAATTGTTTTAAACAGCCATGTTGTTTCAAATTGAGAATATCACTGAAGAAATGGCATAGAAATAGATGCTCTTTGGTCCACTGGGAAAAGCAATTTAAAACACACTTTCTCATATTAAAAGCCTTGAATAGGTTTGTTTCAGCTTCCATTAAAACATGTTTCCTGGGCATCTGGATGGCTCAGTGGGTTAAGCCTCTGCCTTCAGCTCAGGTCATGATCTCAGGGTCCTGAGATCGAGCCCCGCATTGGGCTCTCTGCTCAGCGGGGAGCCTGCTCCCCCCCCCCCCGCCCCACCTGCCTCTCTGCCTGCTTGTGATCTCTGTCTGTCAAATAAATAAATAAAATCTTAAAAAAAAACATGTTTCCTATAAATAGTACAGATTTCTTTTTTCTTTTAGTTTGTGTTTCTTTGTATTATATTCCTGTGGTGAATGAATTTTAAATTTTTAGTTAAATTTATTTTAAATACATTTTTTTTCTCATTATGATTTACCATGGTACTTTAAAGAAAGTATTAAGAATCCAGGCAGCTGAGGCCAGAGATAAATCCTATCTCCTAGGATGAGAAAAAGGACCTCCTATTAAGGGAATGCAGGTCTGTGTACTTGCACATGGCAAAAGAGGGAGAGATATGTCTATCTACTGAAAACAGGAAATCTAGACAAATGACCATGGGATATCTCCTTTCTACTCCCATATTAAGAGACTTTTTTTCAGTGTTATCACTGGGCTTTCCTTTTCTAAGAAAGTCTTACTTACTGCAAATGAACAAAACAGGACATTGTACTCTGAAAATGGTTAATCATATTTCTCTTTTTCTTCCTTTCTGTAGGAACTGATCATTCTAAGATTCTATGAGGATGGCCCAGAAAAGACATTATAAATGCAGTTAAGATACATTCTGAGTGTACCTATTTCCCATTCTCCTCTACTAACAAAAAATTACGGGAGAAAGAATCCCAAGATGATGTTCAAATCATGTGATCAATCTACTAATTATGTAATTAAACTGGATAGTTAGGTTGATTAAAATACTTTTCCCCTAGTTTCTAATTTGTTATAAGGCATAATCACTGCACTGAATAATATATATATATATTTTTTAACCAGGAATTCTGCAATTAGAATGCAAAAACATTTGGATGGAGTGCTTAATAAGTGCTAGGCACTCTGCTTTGGGTATAGCACTGTTGTTTTCTGTTATTGCTGTCACCACTGGTGTGCAGAAAAAAAGAGAGGTAGGGCTGTGACAGTTTGATGTGTATATATGTATCTATATTATATCTCCTATTTTTATTGTTTTCATAAAAATTTAAAGTTTAATCTCAGCTGATATGAGTCTATCTCCAAAGATGGATCCACCCTCAAAGTGCTAGTGTAAATAAATTTCTAGCCTTACCAAGAACATCTTAATAGTCACTTGTCTTCAATGCTGAAGTTGTAAAAACAAACAAAAATCCCGTTCAGAATGAGCCTATGTAAGGGCCTACACAGACCAAAACTCTAGATTTGCATTTCTTTACTATGGTTATTATTACCAGATTGAAAACCAAAGTCCTTTCTACAGGAGTATGTTCTCTTTCAGTTGATCTTTAGTCTCTCAAAATCCTTTTTGAGAGAAAAATATGATAAGTTAATTTGTTATAACCCTGCAATCTAATCTCATCATCTGCTGTCTTCTCTCCGGTTCTCTGTGGTATGCCCTTAGCCAAGTAATCCCAAGATGCCCATCTCATATATGTGTGGCACATTTGTGTAAATGTTCATTACCAATTCAGTAAAAAAGCACTACAAATTGTTGGCAGGATATAAAATACTGAAGAACACATGAATTCAGGTAGACTTATTTGAGGGCTATTAAATTATAAAATTACATGACTCAAAAATTCTTGTATTCTTTTTACACTTCTAGTATTAATGACTAGATAATTTTTGCTATATATCTAAATCTATTTGCTATATATCTATATCTATTACATGACAGTAATAAATGAACTGTAAAACTTAACTGTTGACAAATGCTGGCAAATGATTAATCATATTGAAATTGAAATTGAAATTAATCATTTTGAAATTTAAATTGATATAATACTGAATCAGTATTTAAGATACTGATTTCCTGCTTCCTAGGCAAGTCCTTTTCTGCACTAGCAGAAAGCTTACATCATAGTAGTAGGACATCAAGTAATCAATCTATTTGATAGCAAATTTGACATTATGTATATAAAATAAGTATCTCCATCTTCACAGTATTTCCTTCCTCCAATTAATTTCTTTGTATTGTATGTATTTGTGAAGGAAGCCAACATGGGGGCAGATAAAAGTGGCACAAATTTGAAAATCATGACACGGGAGGAGGGAGAAAGAAAGGAAGAGGGAGATAGGTTATCTTCTGTTAATTCTGAGATGAGTTAGAAATGAAATCAGTATGAAATGTTTCAATATATGGATAAACATATCAATCTATATGTGTATGTTATTTTGAAAATACAAATTTGGAGTGAAGTTTTTCGAAGAAAGAAGAAATTCCACCTGTGGACAACTTTGGCCTATGGCATTCTATCTTGCTAAAGGAAGTTCCTTCCTGATTGTCTAGCCTACAAATTTCAGATTTGCTTACCCAGCCCCCACTGTCTTACAAGCTAAGTCCTTATAATAAATCAATCAAAATCCACCCCCTCTCTCCTGCCCACCCCCACTCTGTCTTGTGCATGTGCGTGCAAGCTTTCTGTCTCCAGATAGAGTCTACTTTTTCATTTCAAGCATTATCTTTTTTTAAGTTTTTATTTAAATGATAGAGTCTACTGTAATTTGAAGTTTAAAAATAGCAAATTATTAATAATGTGTACTTGGCAATTTAAAATTACTCTACATTTTAATTAAATATAATAAAGTAAAATCCCCAAGGTATTTTTCCTACAGCTAAATTTAAACATTAATATGAATGAATAATATACTATTTGAAAATTATATACATTATATGATAATGTTGAAAATTAGAAGCATGAATCCATCTGGACATATCAGAGTTTCAATTAAAAATATACAAAAATATTGAATAACTCCTATTGATCTTGTTTCTGTTTCCGTAATTGAACCCTGGTTGGTACAGTGTTGCAACCATTAGCTGTTATTATTATGTAAAAATTTTAAGAATGATTCACTGTTCATCTACCAGAAAAATTGGGGGATTTTGCCAAACTAAGTCCATAATGGCATTGCAACCTAACTACTTTTTCTTTTTGCTGATTTTACTTTTTTGTGGCTTTTTAAAACACTGTTAAAAATCAAAACATCCTGGAGCACCTGGGTGGCTCAGTTGGTTAAATGCCCTCTTGATTCTAGCTCAGGTCTTGATCTCAGGTTTGTGAGATCAAGTCCCTGAGTTGGACCCTGAGCTGGGCATGGAGCCTGCTTGGAATTATCTCTCTCTCCCTTTCCCGCTATACCTCCCTGCCTCCACTCTCTCCCTCCCTCTCTTAAAAAAAAACAACAATATCTTAACAATTAAATAAATTAAAAATATTTTTTCTTCCTTAAAAAAAGGAAAGCTAAATGAACAGAGATTTAGATATAATTTCTCTTAAATTGAAACTGACAAATAAGCTGACTAGAAATGTAATATATGAAAAGCAATAAAGTAAAGCATTATTTGAATAAGAAATACAAAGATGACTTAGATGAGCATTAATTTTAAATACTTGCAGGAATCACTCTAAAGATATTGTCAAATCCTAGAATGCACTGATATAGATGAGTAGTTGTTTCTTATGAAATTATTGGGATAAAGCTATTCTTAAAACACATAAGATAGGCAATATGGGGGGGGGTACCTAATAGAGTCCTTTGGATAATTCACTTTTTCTTTCTTCTTTTTTTAATTACCAGGTTTTGTTTTGTTTTGTTTTTTGAAGTTTTTTTGCTTGTTTTGTTTTGTGTTGTAGATTTAAGAGCATTTGCATTTTCTCTTGACTGCATTTAAAAAAATTTATTTGACAACAAGCTGTTCTAAAACTCTTATTTTTTTTTTCCAGGAATGATACTAAGTTTCTTAACTTTATAATTTCTTAACTTTATAATTTCAAAATTGTGAGTATTTCTTAACAAGTACTATTTACCATTCAATTAATTTGGAGTCATCAATTCCTTCTCTTAAAAAGAACATTTGGGGGGCGCCTGGATGGCTTAGTGGGTTAAAGCCTCTGCCTTCAGCTCAGGTCATGATCCCAGAGTCCTGGGATGGAGCCCCACATCGGGCTCTCTGCTCTTCAGGGGCCTTCTTCCTCCTCTCTCTCTCTGCCTGCCTCTCTGCCTACTTGTGATCTCTCTCTCTGTTAAGTAAGAAAAAAAAAAAAAAAAAAGAATGTTGTAGGTCATTTTACCTCTTTATAAAGTAGACTACCAAGTTATTAAAAAAAAAAAAAAAGAACATTTGGTTTACAAGGTTTATAAGAACAAATGGTTGATTTTTTTCTTTTCTTTTTTTTTTTTTCACAATCCCATTCTGATTGGAACTCCAGCATACTTATGAAAGAGAAGCCATTGTATACGCAGTTCCCTTGGAGCAGAGATTATACCTTTTGTTTACTCTTCTGTATGTCAGTCAACATGTCTAACCAAATGTAGGTGCTTTAGTAAGTAAATGACTGTGTCAATCCTTTTGAAAAGGATAATTGCCCTTTCATCTGGGAATTATCAGAGTTTAAAGAGTTCACTGAAATTTTCTTGCAGCAAAGGAATGGGCAACCATTTAATCAAACCTTATTGTTCTCCTTACTTCAGCTCCTCTTAATATCAACTTGAATTATAAATTTGATGATAAACAAAAAAACAGTCATGGGAAAGGAAAATAAAGGGACAGGTCATAAAAAACTGTTGTAGGGATGCCTGGGTGGCTCAGTTGGTTAAGTGGCTGCCTTCGGCTCAGGTCATGATCCCAGCATCCTGGGATAGAGTCCCACATCGGGCTCCTTGCTCGGCAGGGAGCCTGCTTCTCCCTCTGCCTCTGCCTGCCACTCTGTCTGCCTGTGCTTGCTCCCTCTCCCTCTCTGACAAATAAATAAGTAAATAATCTTAAAAAAAAAAAAAAAAACTGTTGTATAAAAGTAATGGTGGGAAGAGAAGGCAAGCCTGCCAGATAGTATTCTAGTCCAGCAGAGAGAGCTTTGATCTGATTGTCCCACGAGCTTATATGATCATGTCACTTCGGCGTCTGCTCTGGAAAGCAGCCAAGTTAAAAAATGTTTTCAAGGTTGTATTTTAGATTAGAATTGGAAGTGAAAAAATATTTAAAGTTTTGTGTACATTTCATTTTCTTTGCTTTTCCTTTATTTCAGAAATGGGCAATGTGTGTCTTGTTAATTTATTTTCTAGAATTCATTTTCTTAAGTCCCCACCTAATAGCCAAGCACTTAAAAAAAACAGGTTTATAGAATCAGCATGAGAGATGATAATGAAGACTAGAGAAGGGATTCACATATATTGGAAGAAACCACTGCATAAAGGAGTGTGTCAGAACTCAGATGAAAAGATGGGTATAAGGCTAACATAGAATAAGAAGGCTACTGAAAGTATCAGTAAGCATGAAAAAGAACAGAACAGAACAAACAGAAAGGAAAGGAAAGGAAACGAAAGGAAAGGAAAGTGAGATTCCAGTTTATTTTTCTAGACTTATCTCTGACCTCACATAACTGATTCATTACATTATATTTCCAGCATTTTTTACTTATAAAGTCTCTTTATGACCTTTGCTGATATTCTTCTCATTATATGGAATGCTTTGTCTTAATTCCCTTTTCTCCTCTATTGGGAAAGCTCCTATTCTTTTTTTCAAAACATATCTAAAATATTACCTCCTCTGTGAATCTTTTCCCATCATCTCAACACAGAATTAAGAGTTGATATGCTTTGGTTCTTAAGTTTCAAATATTAGAGCATTTTCACATATAAATCTTTATTTTTTGTAAGAGGATATGAAATCACCAAGAATCAGAAGGCTATGTAGTTTTACTCTTTGTAATCCCATTGTCTTGTATACAACCAACTTTTTCAATCACTTAAAAAGATTACTTCTTATTGAGTGCTATCATGTTCCAATTACTTTTCTAGCCTCTGTGGTTATAACAGTTAAAAAAAAAAAAAACCAACAACATAGCTGTCCTCAGAGGAAGCTGGGATTAAGGGTTCTGAGGACAGAAATAAATACATATGCCCATACATAATTAAATTAATTTTGGAGAGTAATAAGTACTTTGAAAAATAATTAAGACTGGATATTGGGTATAGGGCCTAGGGCAGGGGAAGAGAGCCTCCATAATGACCAATGGTCAAAGAAGGGATTGGAGTTGAATGCAATGGCCAGATCATTTAGAATCATGTTGAATGTACTTGTGATGAGCTTGGGTTTTGTATGGAAGTGCTGATTCACTGTATTGTACTCCTGAAGGAATATTGTACTGTATATTAACTAACTGGAATTTAAATAGAAACTTTAAAAAAGAATCATGTTGCATGTGATGAAGAGTTTTGATTTTATTGTAATTACAAGGTATAATCTCTGCTCTAAGGGGAAGGCATTGGAGGGCTTTAGATACAGGAATAAGATAATAATGTAATTTTCAGTTTGATATGTTAATATGCTCACATGAGTGCTGTGTGAAGAACAGACTACGGGAAGAGCAAGACAGAAATCAGACAGACATACAAGAGAGCCAATAAATATGCATAGAACAACATTAATAAAAACAATCTCTCATAAAGAAAGATTAATGCTTCTGATATTTCCATGTAATTGACAAAAAAATTATAGCCAAGGGACTGATTAGACATAGATATACTTCTTTCTTAGATACCAAAATATCCATAATTTATTTTTATTATCTATGTGGTCATTGATGTTATTATAGTGTCTCAGAATGCAAGAAGTAATTAGCAATACTCTTGATGGAGAAAGCCAGCCTTTTGATTAGAAACCCAGTTAGTCACCCTTCTCCATCCATTCATGTCCAATGCTTTATATTTATACAAAAGAATATAGACTACCGGGAAATACTAAAAAATGTTTTCATAATGACAGATAATGAGAATCCCCATTTTTCTGCTTTGTAGCAGAAAATTGATATCTTATTTAGGACATATTTCATGTATTACCTATGTGCCAGGAATGGACTGAATGAATGTGCCTTAGGAACACCTTCTAATCTAATATAATGGCCAATATTTTCATATATTGATAGGATAAACTATCAGGTCTTTGGAAAAAGTAGTACAAAATATGCCCTGAACAATATATTTTATCCATTCAAAAGATTATAGTAATTAAAAGGTGGTGAAGATCTGTATTTTGAACAATACCTTTTGGTATATAAAAAAAGAAAAAAAATTGGAAAAAAATGCCATAATCACTAACCTATTTTTAAGTGAGATGGCCATTCTACTTTCTAATGTCAAGGTATAAAGTCCTTTTCCTTTCCTTTTTTTTTTTTTTTTTAAGATTTAATTTACTTATTTGAGAGAGAGAGAAAGAAAGAGAGAGTGAGAGAAAGCACCAATGGGGGTGGGGGAGGGGAGAGAGAGAAGCAGGCTCCTTGTTGAGCAGGGCTCCATCCCATCGCCCTGGGATTATAAACTGTGCCAAAGGCAGATGCTTAACTGAGCCACCCAGGCACCCCTAAAATCTCTTTTCTTAAAGAAGGAAGATAATATTGGTAGATATATCTTCTATGATTTGGGGAAATTTTATATATGTGGAATTTAAGAAACAAAACAGATGAACATAGGGGAAGGGAAGGAAAAATTAAACAAGATAAAAGCAGAGAGAGAGACAAACCATACAACAGTCTTTTTTTTTTTTTAAAGATTTTATTTATTTATTTGGCACAGAGAGAGAGAGCACAAGTAGGCAGAGAGGCAGACAGAGAGAAAGGGGGAAGCAGGCCCCCGCTGAGCAGAGAGCCCAACTCAAGTCTTGATCCCAGGACCCTGAGACCACAACCTGAGCCGAAGGCAGAGGCTTAGCCCACTGAGCCACCCAGGTGCCCACCCCCCACCATAAGATACTCTTAACTAAAGAGAACAAATTGAGAGTTCTTGGAGGGGAGCAGGAGGAGTATGGCTAAATGGGTGATGAGCATTAAGGAGGGCACTAGTGATGAACCCTGGGTGTTATATATAAGTGATGAATCACTGAAGTCTATTCCTGAAACAAAAACTACACTATAACTTACTATAACTAACTTGAATTTAAATAAAAACTCACACACACACATACACACACACACACACACACACACACACACAAAACCCAAGGGAATGTGCTATTTTAAAATATCTGATTCAATGAAAAAACTTCCACAATAATAGTTTTTGGCACATATTAGATCCCATATATGAGTGAAATCATACAGTATTTGTGTTTTTCTGTTCAACTTATTTCACTTTGCATAATGCCCTCAATGACCATCTATGCTGTTCCAAATGGCAGGATTTCCTTCTTTCTCGTGGCGGAATAATATAATGCATTGGTACATTACATCTACATCTTCTTTATCCCTTTATTTGTTGAGAACATTTAGATTGTTTCTATATCTTCACTACTGTGAATAATGCTGCAATGAACATGGGAGTATAGATACCTTTTTCAGATAGTGATTTAATTTCTTTTGGATATATACCCATCAGTGGGATTGATGAGTCATATGATACATCTATGTTTAATTTCATAAGAAAACTCCATACACCCATTATATATGTTCTGTAATGGGTGTATATTTTCATGTGGTATTGGCCACTGGTATGCTTGTTTTTTGCAGGGGAAAGTCGACTCAGTTCCTCTGCTTTTTTGTTGTTGTTGTTGTTGTTGTTACTGAGTTATATGAGTTCTTAAATATTTTGGATATCAAGTCCTTATCATATATGCTTTGCAAATATTTTCTCCTATTCCTGAAATTACCTTTTCATTTTTTTATTGTTACTTTGACCGTATAGGAGATTTTTAGTTTAAGGCACTTCCTTTTATTAATTTTTAATTTTGTTGCTTGTGCTTTTGGGATCATATAAAAAAATTATTGCGAAGACCAACGTCAAGGAAATTTTCCCTTGTTTACGTCTAGGAGTTTTATGGATTTAGATCCTGCAGTTAAGTCTTTAACTCATTTTAACAAAATTCTTTAATTTTTATACCAGTCCTATCGGGGTACACTATTAAACATCTTTTATATCTGAGAAAATGGAGTCTCAAACAAGTGAAGTGACTTGACCAATGTCACACAACTAGTAAGCAGTATTTGAGCCTACCATCTTATCTGCTGATATACTGAGTAAGAGTGAAAAGAAAATGCAAGTCATGAAGTACACAAAGAGATATATCAGTATGTCTGCAAATTTTAGTTACCAATAATTTATAAAAACAAAGCAAAATCATATTTTCAAATTTTAAAAAGAGCAGCTTTGCTGTTTTGCTATTTATAATATTTGTTGAAATTTAGGCACTTTTACACTTTCAATTTAAGCTAACAGGGCATTCAAGGAATATCTTTAGAGGCACTAAGACAGTATTCTAATAAGCTTGGGAAATCCCCAATGTGCTCAATGGGCTCTATGAATCGCATGGATTTTGCATGTAAAAGAATGACAGAAGAGTGAGCAAGGAGATAGATATAACTCCACATCATGGCCTGAACATATTTCTACAGTCCTCATTTGGCTATATTTCAATAACTCAATTTCCTTTGCTTACTGTTTTCCTTTCTTTCCCATATTAATGCTTCTCCTTAAGGTTGTTTTGGTATGTGCACATGTTTGAGGGCTTTCCATGAATGGAAAAGCCTATTACAATGTTACTTATAGTTTCATTTGAAAACCATATCTATTTTTTTGTTGGTTTTATGAAATGGTCATGTTTCTCAAGTTATATCCATTGCCTTTTAATGTTTCCTTTAGCAAATCTAATATATTCATTTCATATTGTGTTCTGCAATTTTGTAGTTTAAATGCATGGTCTTCTCTTACTTTCTTGGGGAAAAAAAGCTCTCAAGACATGTAATATCTATGATTTAAACAGTATTGCCATTATTATAGAGATTCAATAGGAACCAATGAAAATATTGGAGCACTTAAAAGTAATTTTATATACATAATATCACTGAAAGGAGATCATGTGGAAACAACTTAAAATATTAAACCAGTCTCCAGTATGGCAAGGCTAATATTATCTGTCCCATATCTTCTCGAATGAAGCACATCATTTATCACAAGTGCTAGCTCTAGAAATACTTCAAAATCATGAACAATTCTAATAATAGTTATTTTATATATCTATAAAAAGAAAATGGAAACAACTCTACAGCTTAAAAATAATAGTCAATTACAAATGTGACTCAATCTGTGAACTAGACCTCCTCAAAATGAAAAGACATGTTATATATTTTAATTTTAGGTATAAAGGTGGATACATTATTGGTGAAATCAGGTTACTGAGTAAAAGAATTGAAAATATGGAGTCCATTTGAACTCTTCACCTATAGTCACTTACCAAAACCAGTGAGTAGGGGTGGGGCTACAGAGGGAGAGATAGGTAGGGGGCTATGTGAACAGGCTCAGGCAGGGAGTGAAGATATGAAGTAATGTTATAAATGAGATATTAACCATAGAGATGGGAACTTAACAAATCCACCATTTTGGTTCTAAATATAGACAGGATATTCTCATGATATTTACAAATCCACCATGTTTGTTTTACATATTGACAAGATATTTGTGTTTAATTAAGTACAAGTTCCCTGGTCAGTTTTCATAAAAGCCCTCAATGGTGGAGGAGGGGCAAGATGGCGGAGAAGTAAAAGATCCTGTTTCAACCAGTCCCCTAAAGTGAGCTAATTATCTACCAGAACACAACTGAGGGTTTTGGAGGAGGGGTGGGGGGATGGGGAGTTGGGTGAACCTGGTGGTGGGTATTATGGAGGGCACGTATTGCATGGAGCACTAGATGTAGTGCATAAACAATGAATTCTGGAACACTGAAAAAAAATAAAGTAAAATAAAATAAAATGGAAAAAAAATCTATATTACAAAAAAAAAAAAAAAAGAATCCCTCAGTGGCAACCCATTTAGAACTCCTCTCACTCTAGAGAGCTTTTTCCCTTTCCTTTCTGTCTTCATCTCCCTTAATAAACTTTCACTTCACTTCACATTTTTGTGTCAGTGAGATTCATTCTTTGACCCCATGAGAGAAGAACCCTGCAATCCTGCAACAGCAAGACTGGTGTTTGTACCTAGAAGGCTTCACTGGACCTATTTCACCGGGGCTCCCTCTGCTCTTTTCTTAGATAATATATATAGTTGTTAAGGTCCCCCAAATTCACAGTACAATACTTTTTCTATTTCTCTCTCCTGAGATTTTAAGTGTATTTATTTATTTATTTATTTATTCCTTCCAACAGAGCAGTTGCTTACTATGAGCCAAATGTTTGACCCCTGGAGAAATTGTGCTAACCAGGGTGTAAAGGATGAAATCCATTTCAGTAAAAATGTGTGGGTATAGGGACTTGGTTTATTGATAAACGATCATTCAGAGATGTGCTAGTAAATGGTTAACAGCCTGCTCTCTGGAGTCAGGGGAGGCCCTTATGTGTGGCAATTGTCCATTTCTCTGATATTAATAGTCATCCCATCATTGCTAATGTCAGGTTAACAGTATGATTTCAGTGATCAGGAAGTTGAGGATGGGAAGAGATGTGCTTAGTCAGCCCTGAAGTTGGCATGAGCTAAATGTAGCACACCACAGGATTTAAAGATCACCTGCTATGTTAGATGTTGAGGAAAAAAGAGGAGCCTTGCTGTCAAGTGCTTTAATATGTCACTGGAATTTTATATGTACACAAACATAGCCTTTTGGGTATCAAGTGGGGGCAATAATGATAATAGTAATGATAAAAACTTTCATTCACTGGACGTTTGCTCTCTTCTGAGCATTATGTCACTAGTATATTACATACAAATATATTATATCTATACATACTACATAATATATAATCAACTGAATCCTTATTAGGTGACAGACATTATCCCTAATAGTTTTCCATATTATTTCTATGATGTGAGTATTATTTTTCTCTCATTCAGGAAAGGAATGTGAGACCCAGGAAAAAAAAAGCTTGGTTTTCCTCAGCAGGAAGAGAGGACATTGGAGTGGGGAACTAAGTGATTTTTCTCCTACTTCTTATACACTGTCCCAGTCTGTTCTTGCAACAGAGGTACTTTGCTCTTTGTAAAGCATTCTATCAATTTTATATAGAGAGAACATTTTGTCCAGATTCTGGAATTTCTATTTATCTCATTCACTTCCTCTTATGTATGTCTTTATAGTTATTTCAGTGAGACATTGAGAAAGTCTATGCCAATTGTTTCAAGATGAATAGAATTTTAAAGTTTGTCAAAGGATTTCTTAAACCAGTTGATTCTTTGGACTCTTTCTAACATGTTCTAGTCCAAGGTTGTTGTGACTCTTCAGACACTCCAAGATTATTTTAGTGTGAGTCAGGTTTAGCCACTCAGGTCAGGATTTGCCTAAGAATATCTGCTTCGGTCATTTGAACAACCATAGCATAGCGCTGTCTTAGGCCACCATTAAGGAATAAAAAGAAATAAAAAAAAAAAAAAAGTAACAACTACAAAGCAAGTAGCCAGTACTCTTAAAGAATACATATAAATTATTTTATTTAACCTTCAAAACAACCTAACAATAATGAACTATAACGATCTCTGCTTTCAAGATGAGAATGCTTTGAGAGTTCATGTAACCTGTCTAGTAAACTATGAGACACAAAGTTAAATTTGGAACTAAATTTTTGTCTAACTTCAAGACCTAAACTGTAATTTACAAAGGTAAGTGATGAGCTTGTATCAATACCAAACACTAAAATAAAATAAAAAGTCACATTGAGGAGAGTGCTTGTATATCACATTGTCTAATTAGAAAGTTCAATTAGTCTAGAAAAGTCCATAGTAGTCACTTTTACCACTAACAACTTTAAAATTTGGGAGGGGGGATATAAATATCCTGTTTTGACAATATGGAGTATTCTTTAGTTTTCATTTAAGAATCATCTATTTTTTATTAGGGCATATTTCAGAAAATGTTGTCAAAAAAGAGAAATTTTAAAGCTCAAATCTTATTAAAAATCCTTAAATACACAAAAGTGAACTTTGTGCTACCCTTTGCATATTATAATCAGAGAAAATATTTACAGGAAATAGAAATATACGATGATAACAGGTTTTTTTTTCCCTTTGGAGATCAGATTGATGACAGATTTTATTGTTCATGATGGAAAAATCTAATTTCACAGCCAGTTTGAAAATCTTGCTGTTTCAGCAGAGCTTGCAGAGATATGTGAATGAATGGGGTCAGGCCTTACAATAGAGCAACTATGAAATCTGAAATTGTTGTAACCTTCTTATGCAACTTATATTGCTAAGTCATATTTCTTAAAATGAATGACGTTTCATTGTTGCTAGGTCTCCTAAAATTTGTAATATACTGTAACTGATCTTCAGATGTCTGCCTCTTTAATGCCTCTTGTCAGAGGATCATCATGAGTATACTCAAATAAAATGTTTTAATTCTGGACAGTCTTCATATAGAGTGATAATAGGATAGAGGAGGTATATATAAATTGAATGATACTAATATTTTATTTAAGAGTCAAGGAAAATAAAATTATAAACTTTTATATTTAAAAATTGGTACTTTGAGACTTTCTTTTCACTTTCTTCAGTTTGAACATAGCAAAATTTTGTAGGACGTATAGTTGTTTCCTTAAATCTGCAAGGAATAATTGTCCTCATCTTCCTACAGAGTAAGAATTCAAAAGTCTAGACTCTTAACATTTTGCTCTTCTATAACTTAAAAGGAAAGTGGATGTATAATGTATCAAACCCTTGGTAACTGACAAGTTTTAATGGTCATATTTCATTTTTGTCTATTGGCTTGAAAATAATGTTAAATCACATTGAAATTAAAGTGGTTAAAGATTTGTGATATAGTAAAAATAACTCAAGTAGATAATAACTCACAGGTTTATCAATGCTCAAATTAATAGGTATTTAAATCACACAAGTATAAACTATATTTATTCTCTAAATATTTCTGTTCTTTCTAATAAAATTGGCATACAAAGCTACTCCTTAAAACTCAGGACTTAAAAAAGAAGTTATTTGTATTGTTAAATACTTTTTTGAAAAGCATTTTTTCCCTAATACTAAACATATTCTTTATTTTTAATCATTTACCAGTGAATATATAAACAGTGAAGTGTAAGTTACTATAATCTTTAAACTTATCTTAATGGAGAGGTATTTCTAATATTACTTAACTAAAATTTAGTTTTATTATGATACTAAAAGATATGTTTAAGGTAAGTGTTTTCAGGACCTATGTCTTTGGGCTGCATACAGAAAGTGAATATAATGTGTATAAGAAGTGTACATTACATGTCATATTGTCATTTCTACATCTAGTCACAGATGATTAAAACAGAACGAATAACAACAATCAAATACAGTATGTGATCATTTAATATGGAAATGCTCCCAATTTTCTATATTTTTATTTTTCTCCACAACCTCTACCAATACCTTCTACACAAAGTTATGTTTAATATGTATTTATTAAGTATTTACTGAACATTTTCTATCTTTCCAGAATTATGAACAATTATTTCACATATACCACTACACTCTATTAATTTCTAGCTTATTGTTATGAAATTTTTAAATTTATTTTATAGGTGTCACTGGCATTTTATTTACTATCACTGAACAGTGGTCTCAGTAAATTAACCCCTTTTTTTAGCATCTTGTATAGTCAGCATCGTAGAATTGGTTAGAAATCACAAAGCAAATATGCACACTCATATACACTAGGATCTCTGGGAAAGATGAAAGCTATGGTATTTCTCCCCAGAAAAATGCAGTGATAAACATACACATTTTTTCACATGAATTCAGAAACACAAGCTAACGCTAATGGCCTTCAAAATGAGAACAAAACAAACAAAAAAAACCAACCACATTATTGTAGAATACTTGAAACATGATACAGTATCTGGTACCTGACTTGCTCTCCTAGCATCAACAACTACGAATTTGACACAATGTATAAAACATCTGTCTTTCAGATATTTGACACCAGACATCACAGTGCTATGATCCTTGAGAGAGAAGAAACAACAAAGGTGAGATTACATTTGCCCTGGCATTCTGCCTAGACAGGGAGAATCCTCCTTTTCAGATCATGACAAGGGCAGGAAGAAATCCAAACAGAGCATGGCAGTCTTGCTGGATTAAGGAAACAGATATTAAAGTTTGGGGAGGCCAAAGCATGTGGGGTTTTAGAAGCAAAGTACTAAAAAAAAAAAAAAGAAAAAAGAAAAAAAAAAAACCTTTGTTGATAACACACTCACACGCTCAAGAAATCAGCATAAGGGTCCCGATGCTGAATATCTGGATGAATCCTAAAAATACGCAGATAGGATTTCACTCCACTAGGCCACACACAAAGAAAAAATATTTCTTGAGAGAATTTCCAAAGCTCCTAGAAGCCAGGTGGATGTTATATTTCGACCAGAGCTCAGACACTTTGTTGAATACTTGTAGCACAGAGCAGATAGCCTTGGTTGTAGGGGGCAAGCTCTGAAGGAAGTCTACTGTAAATCCACCCTCTCAAATAGAAAAACAAGTTTTAAAGGATGCAGTAACTAAACTGCCTTTTAGGATGAAGTCAAGTACTGTGCAAGAGGGGAGAAAAAACCCTATATCCACATCAGTTACAATTCCCAATGCCTAAGAATGCAAGATATGTTGCAAAAAAGGTAAGAAAAACTTGACCTTTATTAAAATAGTAACCCACAGGTCCAAGAAGTCCAACAAAATTAAGCAAAATAAAATAAAATATACCAAGACAACATAGAATTTTCTTAAAAATATCCTTTAAAAATAAAAGGAAGTATAATAAATAAATAATAAAATAAATAAATAAAATAAACTATTTTAGACAAACAAAAGCTTGTGAATTTTATTTATTTATTTATTTATTTATTTATCTGTCTGTCTATTTATTTATTTTTGCATTAGACCTTCACTATTAAAAATCCTAATAAAACTTATTCAGCTAAAAATATTAGATTTACAAAAGGAAAATTAGATTTACAAAAGGAATAAGGGTACTGGAAAGAAAAAAAATGTAATTATAATATAGGAACTTTGCTTTATTTGTTTCCTATATTTCTTTAAAAGTAAATTTAGTGCCTTGTTTTATATATAAAACAAAATATTGTGAGGTTCATAATGGTACAAGCAAAATATATGATATCATTAGCACACATGAATGGGGATAAAATAGAAGTGTACTGCTGTAGGATTTTACATTACATATGATACAGTAACTCTGATATGTATAACATCACCAGATGGTAGAATGTATTAAGTTGAAGACACATCTTTGAATACTGGGGTAACAAGTAAGGGAGTAAACCAAAGAGAGAGTACTAGAAAAACAAACAGTAGAGATACAGTGGAGTATATATTATATTCAATCCAAAAGAAGGATTAAAAAAGGAATAAATGGACAAATAGAAAACAAATGGCAAGACGATAGGTGTAAACTCAACCATACTAATACATTCATTAGTAGGTATGATCTAACAATTTCAATTAAAAGATGATAATTGTGAGGCTAGTTTCTATTGCTACAACTCAGCAATAACAAAGACAACGGGCATATGTATCACCATGGATAAATTTCAAAACCATTATGTTAAGTAAAAAGGCCAAATATAAATGGCTATATAGTTTTGTCCCAGTACAAAACTATAGGAACAGAAATTAAAATAGTGGTTTCCAGAGACTGGGGATAGAAGGAGATTATTAACTACAAAAGAATATTAAGGACTTTTTAAAGCGATGCAAATGTTAGAAATTTTAATTATGTTGGTGATTGTATGACTGCATAATTTAATAAAGCCCACTGAACTATTTATACCCAAAAGATGAGGTTATATGGAAATTATACTACAATTAGACTCCAATAAATCTTATTTTAAAAGAATGAGAAAAACAACAATATCCTAATATAGGATTGATACTAACAATTAGTATCAATCCCCCAACAATTTAAACATGAAAATAATGACAGGTGAAAAGTACAAAAATTATTATGTACCCTGTAAAACTAAACATAAGACAGCTTCAAAGGCTATCTATATGAATATCAGAAGGATCAAGGATAAGTGGGTAAACTGTTTTAAAAAAGTCTTCAAGTAATCAAGAAGACATGACTATCTTAAATATCTGCATATCTAATAAGAGAATTTCAAAATAAATAAAGCAAAAACTTTCCAAACAGAAGCATGTATAAATATGTGCACAATTACAGATTTCAAACCTCCTAAAAGTTGATAGAAAAACAGCCCCCAAAACTGGTAAGATTATGTAAAACTTGAACAACACTATCAAATAAATAGATCTCACTGGCATTTATAGAACACTCCACACAAGCAAGGGGTAATAGAGCTAGCATAATTATACTCCCAGATTCATCAGCCTTGGGTCAAGAGTGACCCAAATACGTAAATTCTAACAATTCCAGGTTTTTTGTGCTTTTAGACCACAAGAGTTCCAATAGCCTGGGAGGACAAACTTTTATTAAACATGTTGGTGCTGACAATTGGAAGTGAATGCACAACAGGAGCCTGGTGGGCAAGAAAATCCAATCTAGAGCTTATGGAGAGAGCCCTGGCAGTGTCTGCTGAAAGACTTCATCGGTACAGTTGATGAGGGGCAGTTTCTGGGATGGGATGAGGCAGAACCCAGACTGCCAGTAGGAAAAAAAGAAGAGCAATTCTGATAAGCAATAGACAGAAGAGGAATCAAGAGCCAAAAAGATGGATTAAACTGGGAAAAACTCGAGGATATGTGTTACATGTTAAGGGAGAATGTGTAGAATGTTGAGAAGGAAAGCTTGCAGATACACTAGAGAGATTTTAACATAGGGGAAGATTGAAATCTAAAGCACACAGAAAAATGTTACAATGTGATTAACCCTTAGGCAAAAAGAAGCTAAAGGGTTGAGACACTTAGAAGGGAAATGGTGAGCATGAAGCAGAAGGGGAAAAAAAAAAACAGTAATTGTGGGGTGTTTCCTAGTGAGCACACATCATTGAAGCATTTTAGATGTGTTAAATTGTTAACCCTCAATCTTTTGAGATGTTATCCACATTTTCCAGGTTAAAAATTAAAATAAAAATAAAACAGAGCACAGAGTTAGAGGAACTGCCGTGCTGTGGTCCCTCCCTCCCTCCCTCTGCAGATTATATCTATTTGAATGTTTCAAATGGAGACCAGTTCCCAATGAGGAAGAGCTCATGGTTGAGCCACCAGAAGAGCCATCAGACTAAGTAGCTGCAGTAGTGAAAGCTTCAAAGTCCTGGCAAATAGGGAAGCCAGAGGAGCATAAGGCCAAGCTACATTTCCCAAAGTGGGGCAGTTACTAAGAAACAAATAGGAAAAAGAAAATGAGTTTGAGAAAGGACAGAAGACCTTAACAATGAGGATTTTTACTAGAGCTTGAATCTTGTGATGCTCAATATTAACAGAATGCTCCCTTCATTTTTTGTGTGTTCTTTCGTTTTGTTTTATTTGATTCCACATATAAGCGAAACTGTGTGATATTTTTCTTCCTCTGACTTATTTCACTTAGCACGAAACCATTTAAGTCTATGTTGAGCTGAGAGACACATGGTTCATAGGAAAATGGACAGCTGGTGTTCACACAGAGAGTCTCAGGACACAGTGGAGGATGATTATTGTTGCTTGAATGAAAGAACAAAATCCAAAATATATGAATGAACAAAGTGGAACAGAATACTTCAGGCCAGGAAGAGCCCACAGGTTCTGCAGACATTATAGTGAAGTCTCCATAGTATAACACCAGATCTATTGCTCTGCATTTGTAGCTTTTCTAACTACTTACTAAACTGTATGGTGAACCCTTCCTCCAAGTGCAGCCCTTTTAAGACTGTTCTGTCAGGAGGGATTGAAGATTAATACAGAAGGATTCTCCTGAATATTATAATCAAAGGCATAATTTTGTGTTTTGAATGGTGGGGACTACTCATTTGTACAGGATACCTCATCCTATAATTTTCATTCTTTGTATTCTGTCTCAAACCCATTTCAGTGTTTGATTCCTTGTCTTGTGACCATCATCTGCTTATTTGTGTTCCACTAAATACTATTTCCTAAGGCCAACTATATTCCATTCCTGTCCTATCAGTTTGGAACTCCTAATGCCAAAGGTGATTGCTTATTTGCACTTTACTCCCACCCTCCCCTTTCCTACGGCCAAGGAGCCTCCAAACTAGGCAAATGTCCTTCTCCAAAAGTTCACCTCCTCACCATCAGTGCCTCTCACCATGTATGAACTGCTGGGAACTTTGATAGATCAATACCAGTTTCATTCTTGGAATATCTCCCTCAGCATTTATGCAGCATAACCCACCTTAGGTATTTAAATTGTTAATATTAATTTTTAGTACATAAAAATGAACACATGGATACTATAAAGAAAACTATAAAGTTAGGGAAAGTAATTTATCGAAATCCAATGCCATTCATAATGTGAAAAGGGATATGAAGAAAACATTAATTTATAATACTTTTTCTCTACTTGTAGGAAAAAAAAATGAATAAGGGAGTCAGTGAAATGCTTATAATTACAAGTAACATTCAGTTGTGGTGGGAGTACACCAAAGTGAGATTAATGGTACTGTAAGGATTCTAGATGGCTCAAATGAGTGAGTAACAATGCTTGCACCTATGCTTCTGAGTTTTTTGTTTGTTTGTTTGTTTGTTTGTTTAGTTCAAAAAAATAGCAAAATACTAAGCATGGTACTAAACAATTTAAAACAACTTTAAATTTTAATTAAATATAATAAGGTAAAATTCCCAAGATATTTTTCTTATAACTAACTTTAAGTACCAATACAACTGAATAATATTTTAAAATTACATGCAAAATGGGTAATTTTGAAATGTATAAGCATGAGGCCATCTGGATATATCCAATTTTTTATTTAAAAAAATTTTTAAAAAGGTTGCATTAGTGGAAGCCATAAAAGGAAAAGGTATATGGGAGTATCCTGAATCACAGAATTCAGGATTCCAAGAAAAGGAGGAATACAAATCTAAAAAAAAAAAACAAAAAACAAACAAACAAATTTAAAAACATCAGTGCTTAAAGTGAATTGTAACTATTTTAGAGAAATCTTTGTAGACTACACAGACCCAGTGTATCCAATGGATATCCAATTGCTAATATGAATCAAATGGGAAAGAAAATACCCATTGATTAAAAACTAGCCAAATAAAAAATACTTTTCTAAATAACTAAATATTTCTTAGACTGAAGAACCAAATGAGTTCTCAGGGTTCTTAGGGTCCATCACATAATTTCCTAAAATGATTCAAATCTATGATAAATCTAATTGTGATGTTCAAGTTTAGTCAAATATGTTCAATTAACCTAGTTACAGGGCAACAGAATACATGTTAGTGACTCCATCTAGAATTGTCTTTTCTTCCTAGAAAATGAGAATGTATTTTGGTATCAACAGCTCTCTATCTTAGGCATCTGTTGTACCATTTCATCTATACATGTATATCAGTTGGCACTACACAAAATCTGAGGCTATGATGTTAATAGAAGAAGATTTGGAAACAGTCCTATGCTAAAGTGTCCTGGAAATCATCTTTGTTGTGTGTCATATAGACCACAGTTCAAGACAGGGCTAATATTAAGAGATCTCCACAAAATATGTTTATTGGCTCTTATTATCTTTTCTTAGAAATACCTCCAACCCAAGATGACTTAGTGTAGTGAGTAAATTGTGTTCCCCCACCCCACAAAATGAATGTTGAAGTTGCAACACCTGGTGCTTATGAACATGATCTAATCTAGAAAAAAGTTTTTTGCAGATGTAATCAAGATAAGGATACTAGATTAGGGTGTGCCCCAAGTCCAATGACCAGTGTCCTTATGAGGAAGGGGAGCTACAGAGACACAAAGAGGTGAGACAGCTATTTGAAAACAGGGAGAAAGTGGAGTGATACAGTACAAACCAAAGAAGGCTGCAAACTGCCAGAATTAACCAAGAAAGGATATTGCCAAGAAGCTCTAGGGGGAGCATGGCCCCACTAACACCTTGATTTGGGAATTCTGTCCCCAAGAACTATGGAGATTATTTATATTTCTGTATTTTTAATTCACTCAAATTGTGGTGTTTGCTATGGCAACCAAAGAAAACTAACACATTTGGGACAGTTGTCTTAGTGTTTCTTTGTATTTTCACCCCAAAAAAATCTGATTAGGTTACAACTTTACTGGTCTTCCCATGTAAGGGAGACAGACAATACATGATCCTCATGTGTATTTAGCATAGTAAAAAGGACAAAGGGCCTGGAGATTGAAAGACTTAAATTTGGTAATTCTGAGTTTGAATGGCAACTTGGGCACTTCATTTTTTTTTTTTTTATTTTGACAATAGAAGCTTCAGTTTCTCTATATAAAAGATGAGATAACTAAAATCTACTTCATAGGATTGTTATAATATCATTATTTGTGATAACATATGGCATACAACTGGTTCTTATCTCTTACCTTGCTTTGCCTTTAATAGGTTACTTTCTCTCTTAATACATACAGTTATCTAAATGGATTCACAGAAGTATAGGGTATTGTGGCAAAATTGACTTACAGGGTAAAACAGGTTGCCAAAATCTTTCACTTTCATTTTCTTATTCTCTAGACTGTGCCAGCTCAATCTGAGGTTCAATTGAAGACTCTGATTCCTACATTTAATTATTGGAGGAAACAGGATCCCTTAATTACTTTAACAACTCGTTCTCATTTGGCCTTCCTATAGCCTTTGGATAAAGTATGAGAACAAGTATGTTTCTATGTTCTAAAAAGATTGTGTAAATTACATATGATAGTGATTTTCACCTACAAATTTAAAATACATGGCACAAAGTTTCCAATGATCATTTCAAGGTTGTGAAAAGTCTCAAATATCACTGAGAACCAAAAAATATGACTAAAAACAAACCTATATATGTCAATTATTTTTTTTTTCTTTTTGAGAGAGAGAGAGAGAGAAAACAAGGGGCAGAGAGAGAGAATCTTAAGCAAGCTCCACACCCAAAGTGGAGCATGAGGCGAGGCTTGATCTCTTGACCCTGAAATCACGACCTGAGCTAAATGAGCTAAAATCAAGAGTCATGCCCTTAATGATCTAAGCCACCCAGGCACCCCTGTAAATTAATTTTAATCTAGAAAATATTTTTATAATTTTCCTTAATGGAGTTACTTCTCAAATAGCAAAATGTATAATCTTGATATCATATGACATATCATAGGGCTCTCAAGAGGAAATAGTGGTGTCTATAAATTAACAGTTACTAAACCACAAGACATTCCACTTATGTGGTCTTATAACTCATTATATTAAAAATTTCAAGTACTTTTTTAAAATAACTTGTACTTTTTATCATTTCATTATTGGCTTTTTCTGAGGAGATCTTCTCCTTCCCCAATATATGCTAGGTTGAAGTTTGCATTAGAGAGGGTAGGCTAGGCAATAATAATAATTAAACTAAAACTATACAAGTTTGTTTTCTCAACTGTTTGACTGCCTGAGTCAGATATTTCTCCCTGGCAGATGGCTCTCCTCCAAGTAGTATCATATTTACCAAGGTATATTTCTTCACATAGCTTCACCAACCCTTAGTTTTTGCTTTTGTTTTTGACAGAGTGTGTGCAAGTGGGGGCAGGGGCAGAGGGAACCTTAAGCAGGCTCCATCCCAGTGGAGTCAAGCTTGATGCAAGATTTGACCTCACCACCCTCAGTTCCTGACCTGAGCCTAAATCAAAAGTCATGTTCAACCAACTGAGCCATCCAGGTGCCCCAACCCTTATAGTTTTATAATGATATGGTTCTTGTCAGTTGATGGAGAAATAGAAGGTAAAGATCATAAACAACGATCATAAAAACCTCTTCAACCTCAGTCACAGCAACTTCTTCCTAGAAACATCACCAATGGGAAAGAAAGCAAGGACGAAAATGAATTATTGGGAGTTCATCAAGATCAAAAGCTTTTGCACAGCAAAGGACAGTCAACAAAACCAAGAGACAACCAACAGAATGGGAGAAGATATTTGCAAATGACATATCAGATAAAAGGCTAGTATCCAAAAGCTATAAAGAACTTATCAAACTCAACACCCAAAGAACAAATAACCCAATCAAGAAATGGGCAGAGGACATGAACAGACATTTCTGAAAAGAAGACATCCAGATGGTCAACAGACACATAAAAAGGTGCTCAACATCACTCGGCATCAGGGAAATACAAATCAAAACCAAAGTGAGATACCACCTCACACCAGTTAGAATGGCTAAAATTAAAAAGTCAGGAAATGACACATGCTGGCAAGGATATGGAGAAAGAGGAACCCTCCTCACTGTTGGTGGGAATGCAAGCTGGTGCAGTCATTCTGGAAAACAGCATGGAGGTTCCTCAAAAGTTGAAAATAGAGCTACCCTACGACCTAGCAATCGCACTACTGGGTATTTACCCCAAAGATACAAATGCAGTGATCTGAAGGGTCACGTGCACCAAAATGTTTATAGCAGCAATGTCCACAATAGCCAAACTATGGAAAGAGCCTAGATATCCATTAACAGATGAAGAGATAAAGAAGATGTGGTATAGATATACAATGAAATACTATGCAGCCATCAAAAGAAATGAAATCTTGCCATTTGCAATGACATGGATGGAACTAGAGGGTATTACACTAAGTGAAATAAGTCAATCAGAGATAATTATTATACGATTTCTCTGATATGAGAAATCTGAGAGGCAGGGTGGGGGGTCATGGGGAGAAGGAAGAGAAAAATGAAATAAGATGGTACCGGAGAGGGAGACAAACTTTAGAGACTCTTAATCTCTGGAAATGAACTGAGGGTTGCTTATGAGTAGGGGGGTGGGAGAGATGGGGTGCTGGGTGATGGACATTGGGGAGGGTATGTGTTATGGTGAGTGCTGTGAATTGTGTAAAACTGATGAATCACAGATCTGTACCCCAGAAACAAATAATACATTTTATGTTAAAAAACAAAAGCCCTATAAAAACTCACATCACTTCTACTAATATGTTTTTAGTTAGAATTCGGTACATACAGGCATATCTAGCTATGCAATTGGGAACTGTAGTCTGTGTCTGCTCAGGAAGAAAAAGAAATGTGGTTTCATGTGAACAGCAGTTTCTTCCTCAATGGTGAAGATAAATAACACAGAAGAGTGGTGCATGAAGTTTGGAAACATCACGTGGTATTTCTTATATACACACAATTCTAAATAATATATAATCAAGTGTATACTGAGTTCTGGAATAATTGTGAATTTAGAGCCAGCAGTGGCTGAAAGGAGAACCCATACATGATATTTTGTATTATTTGCTTCATATTCAATAGTATGTTTTATAAGTAAAAAGTGAATAATTTGATTATATTCAGGAGAACTGAATCCAAAACAGTGGGAAGATAAACCATGGGGGGGAGGGGCCGGCTCCTGGCAAGCAGCAGAGAAACGGAGCACAAAATCAGGACTTTTAAGTCTGCTTCATGGAGGGATATCACTCTAGAGGCTAAACCGGGGTGAAGCCCATGGGGGGACAGCGTGGCCACAGGTCCAGCGAGGTCACAGAAGGACTGAGGGTGTCTGAGTGTCGCAGAGCTCCCAGCTATCAGGGCGGGGAAGCCGGCTACAGAGACAAAACTGAGGAGTGAGCTCTCAACTCGGGGTTACCTTAAATTGGTCACAGGCTGCTTGAGCTCAGAGCAGGGCTGGAGGCCAGGGAGAAGGGAGCTAGCAAGCACTTTTCTCCAGGTGTGGCCAGAGGCTGGGGAGATGGGAGTTACCGAGCGCTTTTCTCCCAGCGCAGCTAGAGGCTAGGGAGACGGGAATGATTGAGCCCTTTTCTCTGAAGGTGCACTGAGGAGTGGGGCCCTGAGCTCTTGGCTCCTCCGAGCCAGAGATTGGGAGGCCGCCATTGCTAGTCCCATCCTCCAGAACTCTGTGGAAAGCATTCAGGGAACAAAGGTCCCCAAAGTGAATTACTTAGCCTGGCCCCTGGAAAGGGTGGGGCAATTCCAACTCGGACAAAGACACTTGAGAATCATTACAACAGGCCCCTCCCTGAGAAGATCAAGAAATCCAACCAAGACCAAGTTCACTCACCAAGGAGAAGAGTGGAATTCCAGAGGAGGAGAAAGCAAAGCATGGAATTCAAGGCTTTCTCCCCAAGATTCTTTAGCCTTGCAGTTAATTAATTTTTTTCCTTTTTTATTCTTCTGCTAATTTTTTTTAACTTTTACCCTTTCCTCTTTTAACGTTTTTTCAACTAGTTTATCTTGACAAATAAATAAATACAATAATCTTTTTTGAACCTTCATTATTATAGTCATATTTTATCCTTCATTGTATCTAACTTTATTTTTTGTATACAGATAGGGTATGTTCTTCTAAAAAATTTGGGGTACAACTTCTCCTAATAGATCAAAATATACCCTAAATCTAGCTCGGGTTGTTCTAGTCTCCAGCCTGAGCAAATTTTCTCCACTTTCTTTTTCTTTATTCTCCCAACCAAATTACTTTATCAACCTCTTTTTTAGAAATCTAAAAAGAAAAAAAAAATTTTTCTCATCTTTATAGGCACACTCCATCCCTTCACTGTGTCTACCCTTATATGTGTTTTTCATTCTTTAAAATTTTGGAGGTAGTTTCTTCTAAGACACCAAAATACTCCCAAAATTAAGTGGGTGACCCTGTTCTAGGCACCAGTCTAATATATATATATATATATTTTTTTTCTTTTTTAATATTTTTTCTATATTTTTTTTCCCTCTGAACTTTTTTTGTCCCCTTTCTCCCTCCCACGATTTGGGGTCTCTTCTGATTTGAATAAAGCACATTTTCCTGGGGTCTTTGTCACCTCTTTAGTAGTTTATTTTCTCCCTTCATATATTCTTATCTGGATAAAATGGAAGTGGAAAAACTCACCACAAAAAAAGGAACAAGAGGGGCAGTACCAAAGACTAGGGATCTAATAAATAAGGACATCAGTAATATGTCAGATCTAGAGTTCAGAATGATGATTATCAACGTTCTAGCTGGGCTCAGAAAAGGCATGGAGGATAAGAGAAACCCTCTCCAGAGAGATAAAAGCCCTTTCTGGAGAAATAAAAGAACTAAAATCCAACCAAGTTGAAATCAAAAAAGCTATTAATGAGGTGCAATCAAAAATGGAGGCTCTTACTGCTAGGATAAATGAGGCAGAAGAAAGAATTAGTGATATAGAAGACCAAATGACAGATAATAAAGAAGCTGAGCAAAAGAGGCACAAATAACTACTGGACCACGAGGAGAGAATTCGAGAGATAAGTGACACCGTAAGATGAAACAAGATTAGAATAATTGGGATTCCAGAAGAAGAAGAAAGAGAGAGGAAAGCAGAAGACATATTGGAGAGAATTATTGTAGAGAATTTCCCCAACATGGCAAAGGGAACAAGCATCAACATTCAGGAGATGCAGAGATTCTCACTCAAAATCAATAAGGATAGGTCCACACTCCATCACCTAATAGTAAAATTTACAAGTCTCTCTTTTTTTTAAGATTATTTATTTATTTATTTGTCAGAGAGAGCGAGCACAGGCAGAGAGAGTGGCAGGCAGAGGCAGAGGGAGAAGCAGGCTCCCCAATGAGCAAGGAACCCAATGCGGGACTTGATCCCAGAACACTGGGATCATGACCTGAGCCGAAGGCAGCTGCTTAACCAACTGAGCCACCCAGGCGTCCCAAAATTTACAAGTCTTAACAACAAAGAGAAAATCCTGAAAGCAGTCTGGGAAAAGAAGTCTGTAACATACAAAGGTAAAAATATCAGATTGGCAGTAGACTTATCCACAGAGACCTGGCAGGCTAGAAAGAACTGGCATGATATATTCAGAGAACTAAATGAGAAAAACATGCAACCAAGAATACTATATCCAGCAAGGCTATCATTGAAGGAGAGATAAAAAGCTTCCAGGACAAGCAAAAACTGAAAGAATTCGCAAACACCAAACCAGCTCCACAGGAAATATTGAAAGGGGTCCTCTAAGCAAAGAGAGACCCTAAAAGTAGTAGATCAGGAAGGAACAGAGACAATACACAGTAAGTCACCTTACAGGCAATACTATGGCACTAAATTCACATCTCTCAATAGTTACCCTGGATGTAAATGGGCTAAATATGCCAATCAAAAGACACAGGGTATCAGAATGAATAAAAAAAAATGAAACCCATCAATATGCTGCCTACAAGAAACTCATTTTAGACCTGAAGACACCTCCAGATTTAAAGTGAAGGGATGGAATAATATTTATCATGCTAATGGAAATCAGAAGAAATCTGGGGTGGCAATCCTTAATCAGATCAATTAGATTTTTAGCCAAAGACTATAATAAGAGATGAGGAAGGACACTATATCATACTCAAAGGGTCTGTCCAACAAGAAGATCTAACAATTTTAAATATTTATGCCCTAACGTGGGAGCAGCCAACAATATAAACCAATTAATAACAAAATCAAAGAAACACATTGACAATAATACAATAATAGTAGGGGACTTTAACACTCCCCTACTGAAATGGACAGATGATCCAAGCAAAAGATCAACAAGGAAATAAAGACATTAAATGACACACTGGACCAAATGGACATTGCAGATATATTCAGAACATTCCATCCCAAAGCAACAGAATACACATTCTTCTCTAGTGCCCATGAAACATTCTACAGAATAGATCACATCCTGGGTCATAAATCAGGTCTCAACCTATATCAAAAGATTGGGATCATTCCCTGCATATTTTCAGACCACAATGCTCTGAAGCTAGAACTCAATCACAAGAGGAATTTTGGAAAGAACCCAAATACATGGAGACTAAACAACATCCTTTGAAAGAATGAATGGGTCAACCAGGAAATTAAAGAAGAATTGAAAAAATTAATGGAAATAAATGATAACGAAAACACATTGGTTCAAAATCTGTGGGACACGGCAAAGGCAGTCCTGAGAGGAAAATATATAGCAATACAAGCCTTTCTCAAGAAACAAGAAAAGTCTCAAATACACAACCTAACACTACACCTAAAGGAGCTGGAGAAAGAACAACAAAGAAAGCCTAAACACAGCAGGAGAAGAGAAATCATAAAGATCAGAGCAGAAATCAATGAAAGAGAAACTAAAAAAAAAAAACAATAGAACAAATCAACAAAATTAGGAGCTGATTCTTTGAAAGAATTAATATGATTAATACACCCCTGGCCAGACTTATCAAAAAGAAAAGATAAAGGACCCAAATAAATAAAATCATGAATGAAAGAGGAGAGATCACAACCAACACCAAAGAAATACAAACAATTATTAGAACATACTATGAGCAACTCTATGCCAAATTTGACAATCTGGAAGAAATGCATACATTCCTAGAGACATATAAACTACCACAACTGAACCAGGAAGAAACAGAAAACCTGAACAGACTATAACCAGTAAGGAGATTGAAACAGTCATCAAAAATCTCCAAACAAAAAAAAAGCCCAAGGCCAGACGGCTTCCTAGGGGAATTCTACCAAACATTTAAAGAAGAATTAATTCCTATTTTCCTGAAACTATTCCAAAAAATAGAAATGGAAGGAGAACTTCCAAACTCATTTATGAGGCTAGCATCACCTTGATCCCAAAACCAGACAAGGATCCCATCAAAAAAGAGAATTACAGACCAATATCCTTGATGAACACAGATGAGAAAATACTCTCATAATACTAGCCAATAGGATCCAATAGTACATTAAAATGATTATTCACCACGCCCAAGTGGGATTTATTCCTGGGCTGCAAGTTGGTTCAACATCCACAAATCAATCAATGGGATATATTATATTAATAAAAGAAAGAATAAGAACTGTATGATACTCTCAATAGATGCTGAGAAAGCATTTGACAAAGAACAGCATCCTTTCCTGATCAAAACTCTTCAAAGTGTAGGGATAGAGGGCACATACTTCAATATCATCAAAGCCATCTATGAAAAACCCACAGCGACTATCATTTTAAATGGGGAAAAACTGAGACCTTTTCCCCTAAGGTCAAGAACATGGCAGGGATCTTCACTATCACTATTGCTATTCAACATAGTACTTGAAGCCCTAGCCTCAGCAATCAGACAACAAAAAGAAATTAAATGTATCCTAATTGTCAAAGAAGTCAAACTATCACTCTTTGCAGATGATATGATACTTTATGTGGACAACCCAAAAGACTGCACTCCAAAACTCCTAGAATTCATACAGGAATTCAGTAAAGTGTCAGGATATAAAATCAATGCACAGAATCAGTTGCATTTCTTTACACCAACAACAAGACAGAAGAAAGAGAAAGTAAGGAGTCAATCCCATTTACAATTGCACCCAAAACCATAAGATACTAGGAATAAACCTAACCAAAGAGACAAAGAATCTATACTCAGAAAACTATAAAGTACTCATGAAAGAAATTGAGGAAGACACAAAGAAATGGAAAAATGTTCCATGCTCCTAGATTGGAAGAACAATTATTGTGAAAATGTCTATGCTACCTAAAGCAATGTACACATATAATGCAATCCCTGTCAAAATCCCATCCATTTTCTTCAAAGAAATGGGGCAAATAATCCTAAAATTTATATGGAACCAGAAAAGACCTCAAATAGCCAAAGGAATATTGAAAAAGAAAGCCAAAGTTGGTGGCATCACAATCCCAGACTTCAAGCTCTATTACAAAGCTGTCATCATCAAGGCAGTATGGTACTTGCACAAAAACAGACACATAGATCAATGGAACAGAACAGAGAGCCCAGAAACAGACTCTCAACTCTATGGCCAACTAATCTTTGACCAAGCAGGAAAGAATGTCCAATGGAAAAAAGACAGCCTCTTCAACAAATGGTATTGGGAAAATTGGACAGCCGCATGCAGAAAAATGAAATTGGACCATTTCCTTATAGGTCTCCAATTAAAGTTCTTGGAAAAACAAATATTTATTGTTAAGTTGCTTTGAACACAGAAAATGGATGGGAAGACCATACAGATATAATTGAGTTTTTTAAATATCAAGAGTATTTTTAAAAATAGCATTTTTATTTGAAAGTAATGAATAAGGCTTCAAAATATTGCTATTTTACAGTTAATGATATTTAGATGTAATGAACATGTTAAAATGTCAAGTGTATGATAGAAGAGCTAATGTCCATATAATTAAAATTTGTAGCTTAACCCGAAACTTAATGATCTTCAAACTTGACAAAGGTAGCTATGTCATTAAGTACCTAATGTTTTTCTAATTTTATGAGATAAAGTTTTATTCTATTATGAGCCAAAACATATAGCAAATTATTACCTTAAATAAACTTAATATACTAACTCATTTCATGATACAGAGATGGAAGCCCCAATTCACTGAATTAATTCTATTTCATTTTACAAGAGTAATGATGCTTCAACCAGAAATATACTTTATTGAAATTTTATTGAGTCTACATCTCTTTTTCTCTCTTTATTTAACTTATTGAAATGAAAAATTCACATCTTATTTTGTAGTTTCTGTAAAGTCTTTATTCTATTTTCACTTTTTTTTCCTGAAAAATTATACTTTTAAAGTCATTCAACTAACAGCAATAAAAAATAACATACTCATCTGTCAAACATGAAGTTTTCTGTTTTTATCATAAGGATTTTAATGTATATATTCATGTTATAGAGAAAAATACATTAGAGTATGTACTAGAAAACTTATAAGCAAAACATCAATTTACTAACCACACAAGTAATTTTAAAATATATTTTTAGAAAATTTAGAGATCTAATGAGTTCTGTCATTTAACATGCTTCTTGTCCTTCCTGGGATTCTCATTTCTAAAATTTTATTGATTTAGGTTTCTCTGTGTCTTCAGCTTTCTGATGGGCATAGTTTTTTGTTTTTTATTTTTAAGATTTTTTTTTTTTTTTTGAGAAAGAGAGAACAACCAGGGTGAGGGGCAAAGGGAGAGGGAGAGCAGGCTCCCTCCCCCACATGGGACTCGATCCATGGCCCTTAGATCATAACTTGAGCCAAAGATAGATGCTTCACTGACAGAGCCACACAGGCACCCCTGAAAATGGAAGTCTTATTAAGATTGTATTAACAAAAGGGTTAATTTGACTGTGATTATCTTGTCCTTGTTTATTTTTTAGTAGATAGAAAGTTTAAACACTACAATAAGGCACAAATTGCAAGTGTTATTTTTTTTTTAATTCTGGAATTTCCTGTTACTGAGATGTTTGAAGCAAGTTTCATTCTTTTTAGGAATTTTTAAAAATCTCTATACAAAAATATTTCTTTACCCTGAAGTTTCATAATTAAATTACAACTCATTATTCATTATTTTGTATTAATTTGTCTTGTACAATGGTGCTTTACAATCTTCAGGATTATTTGGTTATTAATTAAATAGATCTTTATTTCTAATACAACCTTTGATACATTCTCAATATCATATATTGATATTTTTACCTCATTATGAACATCATTTATACCTATGTTAGGTCATCTTTGTCATCCATATTATCTTGCCTTATTATTTTAATGTTCTTTTACTTTTATTTCACTGTATCTTAAGCTATTCTCCCGGCTACAACTTAACTTTCAGTCCCCCATTTGACTTCTTGCTATTCCAGAAGGATTTTTCAGTCCTGTAATGGTAATTTTTGTCCTGTATCTATTATTTGAACTCTCATAATTTTAACATTTTATCTTTGATACTATGATAGTTTAAATCATTGGCTTCAATTCTCTATCCCTTTCTGTCTTCAAGCCACCCCCCCCTTTTTTTTTATATAGCTTTGCTCTATATCTCACAGACATAGAGCGTCCTCTGAAACTCTTGACATTTTTTGGCTATATGATTTGGTTTTTCAAGTGGGATATTAGCAGATATGATGCCAAGAAAGGGCACATTTGGATTTGCTCTCTTGTCTTTCTGCCATTGCCTTTAAACCAGCATGCCTGGCCAGACTGCTAGCTCGAAGAGTAAAAGAGACACTGGAAACCAATCTGAACTCACTGTAGCCTAGAATTATGCATCCACTGGCAATCTGTATCACCAAAGCCACCACAGGTTACCTGGAGACAACATTTTCTTGCTGCTGTGTTGTGTGTGTGTGTGTGTGTGTGTGATTAGTAGTACACACTGATGCAGACTGATTGTACATATATACTCAATGAATTCATGGTCCTCATTTTCAGCTAAGTATGGAGCAGATATGTGTATGTGTTCTAGTTCTTGTGATAATTTAATTCCACAATTGATTCTTATTATATAGTTGTTATGTTTTTGTCTTTTTTCTTATTTTTCTTTTGTTATGCAGAGTTTCTGTTTTAATGTTGCTGTCTTTCTTTTCCCTTTCTCTTCTTCCATTTTGCTCAACAGGGGAATTATGTTGACTATTCATTTTGGGTGACTGACTTTGGGTGACTTTTCCATTAATGTGAGAGCAGTATCTCTTTTCTATAAAACTAGAACTTGAAGCTTGAAGAGTATATGTTGTGTTTATTTATAGGTAGTCTAAGAGCACAGTTAGGATAGAAAAAAATCAGCTAAAACAAAGATTGATTAGTGTTGGTGGATTTGGGATATATTCTTCAAGCTCTGATTTTATAAAATAGACCGGTATAGGATTTTCTCAACCTAATAAGAAGTGTGGTTTATTATAGGGAAACCCATCAGACTTTGGATTCTGTGAGTGTGTCAGCTTCAGCTTTGTTTCTTGAATTTTAGATAATTTTTGTACATCAGCAGTTATTCTCACACAAATTCAAAAGAAGAGCATGAAATTAATATTTGTAGTTTTGGGTCCTTGACATTTTGTTTGCCTTTTGGGGAACAGGGGACTGGGGGAAGAGGGACTTCAAAATCCTTTTTCCTCCTAAATTTTGACTTCAAGATTCTCTCCTGTTTTCTCTTTTGTCCTATCACTGGTTTATGTTACTTAGGTTTTCCTTACTGCTAGGGGCAGTTCAATTTTGTTGTCAGTTTTCCTTGCATTTTTTGATTGGTCCAAATAGCATTAGCTTGAAAGGAGGAGAAATCTACTCTTTGGGTTTCTATCATTTTCATATTAAACAGCTTTCTTATCTCTTAGCATCTCTACAAATATAAATATACTCCTATTAATTTTCAGAATTTTGCCACTTAAAGAATGTATCCTTTTGAAGGGAGATCTGCAGGGTGGGGGGGGGTAGGATTTTGACATCCAAGGAGTAGCTTTCTTTCTCAGCTAGTTTTAGAAAATTATTATGTAAGATTGTGTTCTTCATTGTTTTCTCTTGTTGAAGATTGCTAGACTTTTATTTATTTGTTTGCATTTAGCTATTTACTGTAAAACAATATATTATTATTGGACATTACAATTTTACCTTGAAAATATGCATATTGCTTTGGGTTTTTGATTACTTTTACAATTAAAAGTGACATTCAATCATATGTTTAATCTTAGCTTATTTTCCTTAAAAAGATTTATGTGTTCATTTACCAACATTTCTAATTATGGCTCTAGTATTAATTTGGAATATGAGTTTTTCAACTGCTGCATTATTTGATACAGTCATTTGCATACATCCAAGTTTTCATTAGTCTTTTGTTCCACATGGTGTTTCTTCTTGTATTTCTTTTTATTTACTATGTTAATGGATATTCCTATCTTTGCAAGGATGAAATAATTTTTCATAAACAGCAAGTACTTTCTGCATGCTTCAATTTCTTCCCCGTGATTGCAGGTCCAATATATGACTACATGTATCTGTCCTTCATTTTCCATCACTCTTAGCTTATGTGTCCTTTAAAATTTAAATTATATTTTATTCTCTCTCTTTATAATTATTTCTTTAATTTGTAATAGTATGCATTCAGTGCTAAATTCTAGCTAACACAGGTGGTTAATTTTTCAGACTGAAGATCTCAAATCTCCAGAACGGTGCATTAGAAAGCTTCGAAAGTGGTTAATTGAATAACTGAACAAAATCTACAAATTGGGAACCCCCCAGTCTTTGCATCTGTTGAAATTTCTCACAAGGGCACACTAGATGAAAAATGCCAGCTCTGCATAAATACAAAAGGAATCCCTAGACCTTAATGGACCTTTGATCCTCTATAGCAAAATCATAAGTGAATTTGAACATCATTTTCTTAATTAATGTATTAGTAAATGCATACTGTTGTTTTCCAAAGAACAGATAAAATTGAATGATACATTGGTAATCACAATTATACCAAAACATAATTATTTAATCAAAAACACCTTAGGCTTTCCTTACCTATTAAAATATACAAACTGATTTTATACCGGATGTGAAGTCGGTATGCCAAAATATACATATTCAAAAAATAAAACTTCTTAATTATTAAAAAATTGCCAGGGGCGCCTGGGTGGCTCAGTGGGTTAGGCCGCTGCCTTCGGCTCAGGTCATGATCTCAGGGTCCTGGGATCGAGTCCCGCATCGGGCTCTCTGCTCAGCGGGGAGCCTGCTTCCTCCTCTCTCTCTCTGCCTACTTGTGATCTGTCAAATAAATAAAATCTTAAAAAAAAAAAAAATTGCCAAATGGGAATAAATGACGTAATAACATTAACACTGACTATTCAATATGCTACATTGCAGAGACTTAATTTAGATGATAAAGGGAAAAATAAGAGTGATGTGTTTTTAATATTTGTATTTAAAAACAATATTTTTGTTTGTATTAATTGAAAACCATACCCCAGCTGATCAATAAAAGTGAAATATGACTGGAGCTGTGTTAAAAAACAAACACACACACACATTTTTTCCCCTTTTAATTTAAATTCAATTAGCCAACATATATTATGTCATTAGTGTCACACATGGAGTTCAGTGATTTATCAGTTGCCTATAACACCCAGTGCTCAAATATCACATGCCCTCCTTAATGCCCATCACCCAGTTACCCCATTCCACCCCCACCTCACTTCTAGCAGCCCTCAGTTTATTTCCTATAGTTAAGAGTCTCTCATGGAAAAATAAAAACAGAAAACATTTTTATAATGTTTGAAGAGTACTATGGACAGAGTAAAGCTTCAAAAATTTTTAGAAGAGGGGGCGTCTGGGTGGCTCAGTGGGTTGAGCCTCTGCCTTCAGCTCGGGTCATGATCTCAGGGTCCTGGGATCGAGTCCCGCATCCGGCTCTCTGCTCTGCGGGGAGCCTGCTTCCTCCTTTCTCTCTCTCTGCCTGCCTCCCTGCCTACTTGTGATCTCTGTCAAATAAATAAATAAATAAATAAAATCTTTAAAAAAAAATCTTTAGAAGAAAACATGACAAAAGCTCCAAATATTTAATGGGATCATACTCCTATTTTTTCTTTCTCCAAAAAATGTACAGGCTAATGTAACAGTGAGGAAAATAACTTTATTTATATAATTTAAAATATTGCATGTAATTGAGCTGATGAGTTGTTTTGTCCCAAACCACCGTTTTTTGTTTAAGATTTCATTTGTTTATTTGAGAGAGAGAGTGTACATATGTGGTAGGTAGGGGCAGAGGGAGAGAGAAACTTAAGCTGGCTCCCCACTGCACAGAGCTTGACTTGGGGCTTACTCTCACAATCCTGAGATCATGACTGGAGCCCAAATCAAGAGTCAGACACTTAACCAACGGAGCCACCCAGGTGCCCCCAAACCACCTTCTTGTACTTCACTTTGGTTACTATGACTAGGATTAGGGACACATTTCTGCTTAGGCAAGTTATCAGACATAACACCCCTACTTTTATATAACAACACAAGACTGTTTTTTTAAACGAAGAATATTTCATGGTCTTCCAGAAAGACCACACTCTTATCCCTTTGTGGTTGGGGCTATTATTCTGGGAGGAGAGACAATAAAAGTAAGAGTATCTGACTTGTAAACTATACATCACGGGTTCGATGGTGGTAAGAGATGAATTTATCCTATGAAACTATCTTCATCTCATTCTTCCCATTTTTCTCAGATATCATTCATCCTCATTGACTCTTAACATATATCCTGGGGATGTTAAGAAGCAGAGGCTACATTTTGAGCAATTGTTAGCTATTAGGAGAGGATCAGGTTAGTTAGCAGAGATGTGGAAAGAGAAAAAAGAGAGGGCATTCACATTTTTATTGGAGGGAAGAGTGGTTTCTATCATCAATGCTATTCTGAGAGAAGTGTACAGAGGTCAGAAATTAATGAATATGCACACGCTAGAACATACAGATGCAGTAATACCTTGTTTTCTAATACCTTCTTTGATCATTTTTCTGACTCGGTGTTAGCCATTGTGAAATGAAAAATATTCCACTAACTACCTCCCACTCCCCCCC
>ML110925.1:0-60095 GCA_003697995.1 Taxidea taxus jeffersonii | reverse complement strand
CACACACACACGCAGTGAAAAAGAATTTGTTTCTATTTTAGAAGTATTTAAATTACTCCTCAGTTACTTCCTGAAAATACGCTCTAGTAGTTTCAATAGATTAACTTGTTCCCGTTTTATCAATATGTTTGTTTCTGCAATATATCAAGTCTTGCAAAACTCAAACTACTAAAGCAATCATTCCTATATTCAGAGTTTATAAAGATCCTATCATTCTGTTTTAACATGGCTCAATTTTTCCCTTAATATTTTTATTTAGTCTCTTTTTTATGCAGAGTCCAAGATCCCCTTAGACATTATCAAGTGATTCCCATATTTAGAGGATTATCTTTATTTTTATCTCATCTGATGTTACATACAAGAAAACAAACCAGGATGGGGAAAGATGAGTTAAGCAAAATTAAAGTAGCTAATTCAGTGAAACTCATTTTCCAACACACGTTTTCTGAGAAGACTCTTTATGCCGGGGGATGTTAAGATTGCCTTGTCAAAACAAAACAGACATACCTGTTTGATATCTCAAAATTTAGATGGATTTGTTGTGGACAATGTGAATTAAAAACATTATTGCTATGGTAAAGTTCTTTAAGGATGAAAGAGTGAAGAGGGCTCAGGACTTTAGATAAAACTTCTAAATTATCACCAAAAGATCTGATAAACGTTAATTTAGTAGATTAATATAGTAAGTAGATAAGTAGTTTAGATGATTAATAAAGGTTTTACAACAAGTCTTCTCAGGCTAAAATTCTGGTTTGTCAACTCACAAGTTGTAAGATATTACACACACTTAAATACATTTTTCTGGTTGTGAAATAAACTGATTATGGAACCATATATTTGATACTTTTATAAAAACCAATTTCTTGACACAATGTGAAACTAAAAGCTAATACCACAGCTTTATACTTCTTCACTAAATACCTAAGAGTTCAACAAGCATCACCTATAATTATTATTATTTCTTGACATTTTTTCACGTTACTATTCTGCATTTTGTGTTTTTTTTTAATTTTACTTTTTTTTTATTTTTTTATTTTACTTGATAGACAGAGATCACAAGTAGGCAGAGAAGCAGGCAAAGAGAGAGGAGGAAGCAGGCTCCCTCCTGAGCAGAGAGCCCGATGGGGGGCGCGATCCCAGGACCCTGAGATCTCGACTGGAGCCCGAAGGCAGAAGATTAACCCACTGAGCCACCCAGGTTCCCCTGCATTTTGTTTTTAATATCAAATTCTCCCTCTGTACTAGACACCCCACAACGGCAAGCACATCATCTCTTTATATTGGCAACCCAAGGATCCAGCACAGTATCTGGAACTTGGTACGTATTCTCTCAATAGTTGCGGAATGGTATTTGACACGGAAAAGATAACGTTGTACATTATTAAACTACTATACTTGTTATATCCTGGGATTTCTCTGGTGAAAACTGGGGTTGGGGAACAAACACTGTGTTGGTTGTGAGAGCAAAACCAAAAATGCCCCTTTACCAATTCTTGAATAAATAATTTGTGAAAAGTTATCAGAGTACACATATAATATAACAAAAATACTTGTCATTTAAAGGGAAGATCTGGGGCCCCTCAGGTGGCTTTGTCAGTTATGTGTCTGACTTTGGCTCAGGGTCTGGGGATTGAGCCCTGCATCAGGCTTCACACTCAGTGGGAGTCTGCTGATCCTTTTGCCCTCCTCCCTTGCTACTGCTGCTGCTCTCTCTCACTACCTGAAATAAATAAATAAATAAATATCCTAAAAAAAAAATAAATAAAGGGAAGGTCTGCATCATCACTCTGAGACATGATGAAATTTTGTCTCTCTCTCCTTTCTGGATCACAATAAATTTTGATTTCAAAAAAAAAAAAAATTTACCGAATGAAATAAAGAGACAGCAAAAGATGAGATTTGTCATTTTTACTCTTCTTTATTCCATTCGATATTAGCCTTCTGTTTCAAATGGGAACCTCTGATCTCTAAACAGCATGGAATGTTGAATTTGGCATATTAACTCAGTGATGGGGGCAGAGAAGAGGTCTTGTCCACCATTTGCTACAAGATGACCTCAGGCATTGTTAGGAGCTGGGGGGTTGGAATCTAGGTCAGGGGTTGATTTCTCGAATTTTACTGTTTTGTTCAGGTTGGGAATTAAAGGTGCATGGCGACATCCAACCAAACACTCCACGCGCGTGCACACACACACACACACACACACACATACACACACACATCTTTATTTACATTTTTGGAATGTTTATATGTATATTTTTTCTTAATTTACTATCAAAAAGGAAGTTAGTAAATTGTTCAATGAGAAACTTGGAACAGCGTTCTTTTTTTAATTTAAAAAAAATTTTTATACACATATAATGTATTATTAGCCCCAGGGGTACAGGCCTGTGAATCGCCAGTTTACACACTTCACAGCACTCCCCATAGCACATACCCACCCCAATGTCCATAACCCCACCACCCTCTTCCTATCCCCCTCCCCCTGCAACCCTCAGTTTGTTTTGTGACATTAAGAGTCTCTTTTGGTTTGTCTCCTTCCCAATCCCATCTTGTTTCATTTATTCTTTTCTTTTTTTTTTTTTTTGACATGACATAATAGCTCCACAAAAACAAACTCTTAATTCTAGACCTTTAGATACTGACTCTTCCTAGTCCCCACAAAAAAGAGATCAACTTTCTATTAGCTGGAACTCAGAGATCTCAGCTCACTTGACCTAGAAACAATAGCAATAACCAGTAATCCTATTTGCTTCTCAGGAGAAAGAACAGAACATGGAAGCATTGAGAATACCAGATCCCATACAGATTCATTTCCCAAGGATGTTCTATAATAGACTCAATAATTTATTTCTTTATTTTTTAAAAAGATTTTATTTATTTACTTGCAGGAGAGAGAGAAAACACACAAGCAGGGAGAGTGGCAGAGGGAAAAAAGGGAGAAGCAGACTCCTTGCTGAGCAGGGAGCTTGAGGTTTTATCCCAGGACCCTGGGATCATGACATGAGCTGAAGGCAGACAGTTAGCTGGCTGAGCCACCCAGGCACCCCTAGACTGGACCATTTAAAATAGAAAAACAAATAAAGAATTAAATTACCTGATTTCTGCTGCAACGATCAACTATTCTTTCATTCTCTCTTTTTTTTTAAAGATTTTATTTATTTATTTGACAGACAGAGATCACAAGTAGGCAGAGAGACAGGCAGAGAGAGTAAAATGTTTTACATTTACTCCTGCGATTAAAACAAAAGTGCCAATAGATACATTCCTAATGCTATTCTTGATTTTCGAATTTATCTTGTGAATCAGGGCTCTCTCAGCAGTTGGTAATGTACTCCTTTTGAGGAATGCTCTAGATAGGTTGCCTTGGGAAGCACTTAGTTTTATTGAATAATATGTCAGTGCCAGATATCTCTTATAAAAAACTTGATTTTTCTGGGAAATGTGTTCATTTGAGTGGCTTTTAGATGGAATGGTCAGGAGGCATTTCAGCTCTTTTTCATTTCTTTTGTTAAAAGTAAGATGGGTACTGTCACAATTTCCCTGGGGGGGTCTTGATAAATCAGACAGTGGCAACATTTTCTGAAAATATACCCAAGTCTCTAAGGGAAAAGACTGGAAACCTATAAAATATTCATAAAATACAAAATAATAACTACAAGTGGAGTAACTTGAAAATGTAGGTTTTGAATACAAATAAAGGGCTTAAAGAATCCAGAAAACATACTTGCCAAACATCCACCCTCAATTACATCTTCCTGAACAGAGAAACAAATACCCAAACACATCTGCATAGGAACTGAGTGAGAGGTCAGGAAATTTTATGCAAAATTGACAGAATATCAGCAATTCACCTTAAATGAAATATAGAAAACATACATTTAATGAAATAAGACCCTTATCAGAATCAAAAGATTAAAATAACTAGTAATAAAGTTAATAAATTAGTAATAATGGATAGAATATTGAGAATATCATTGGTACATCAGTATATGACTTTTTAACCAAAGGTAATAATTGTAAGAAAAGAAAGGGGAAAAATTGCAACATAAAAATGTATAATTTTGGAAAATTAATCTATAGATATTAAGGATTTAATCAATAGTTAAATAATAAGCACTCAAGTAGTTGGGTAGAAAAAATAGATAATCAGTAGAAAAACCTCTTTTAAGAGACTAAGATACATTTTCTTTACTTTTAATTTTTTGGAATGTCTAAGGAAGAAAATCATTTTTTAAAAAGATTTTTATTTATTTATTTGAGAGAGAGAAAGAGAGAGCCAGAGAGAATGCACAAACAGGGGGAAGGGCAGGGAAAGAGGGAGGGAGGGAGTCCTACTCGGGCCTGGGGTTGGAACTTGACCTGAGCCTCTTGACCTGAGCTGAAGCCATTATTTTTTTTTTAAATATTTTATTTATTTACTTGGCAGACAGAGATCACAAGTAGGCAGAGAGGCAGGCAGAGAGAGAGAGAGGAGGAAGCAGGTTCCCTGCCGAGCAGAGAGCCCGATGCAGGGCTCGATTCCAGAACCCTGGGATCATGACCTGAGCCGAAGGCAGAGGCTTTAACCCACTGAGCCACCCAGGCGCCCCAAGCCATTATTTTTTAATTCCATTGATAAAAATATTAATTCAAGAACATGAAATGAGGTGTAAAAGACAAAATGCCCCAGACAATTAAGGAGATGACTTTATTTAGAATATTGCAATACAGAGAATGCTCATTAAGAAAGAACATCTTAAGGGAAAGGAAGAAGGCCTGGGATTTCATAGAGGCAGGTAAATAAGCAAGCCATATGTAATGGTTAATTTGTGTGTCAACCTGGCTAGATTATGGTACCCAGTCATTCAGTCTAACCCCAGCTTATGTGTCATTAAAATGTTTTTTAGATATGATTAACATTTAAATTAGTAGACTTTGAGCAAAACAGATACCTTCAATGTGAGTGGGTCTTACCCAATTAATTGGAGGTCTTAAGAAAAAAGACCACAATATCCTGCAGGATATTCCTGAAGGAATCCTGTATCCAGATTGCTTTCTACCTTGACTTACAATATCAAGAATTCCCTGAACAGCAGTCTGTTGGTCTAATAGCAGGTTTTCAGACTCGGAAGCCCCATAATTACATGAGCTGATTACACACACACACACACACACACACACACACACACTCTTTCTCTTTTTTGTCCCCCCCCCCCACCACTGGAGAACACTCAGTGGTCCCAATGACATCCAAACCACCCCTGAAATCACTATTCCCTTTTCTTGAAAAATAACAGGTTTGTAGCTAATTATTTTATCAGCCCATTTTCTGCCTGTAGAATTTCAAAAGTTGAACAACCTTTCCTCATTTTGTCCTGTCATCATCTTTTCCATTCCAAGCTAGCAGAGTTTCTTCTTGAATAAACGTCTTAAATCCTTATTAGTCTCCTGTTTAATTCATGGGGATCCAAACCCTCAGATAAGATGCTCTTCCATAGCTGTGTCCTGGATAATGCCTTTTCTATCCCTGATTTTTTCTGAGATGGTTAATTACATCCACGAGTCACAAACATATTCTTGCAGTTCCTCTGCCCACATTAATCAGATTGTTTGTTTTTTGGCAATTGAGTGTAGGAGTTCTTTGATTATTTTGGGTATTTACCTCTTATCAGAAAGAGAGTTTGCAATTTTTTTTTTTCATTCTGCAGTTGTCTTTTCATTTTGTTGTTTCCTTTGCTGTGCAAAAAATTTTCAGTGAATATATCTTAGTAAAACTCTGAAAAAACTGCACACAAACAAACCATATTTCCTGTCTTTTTGTCCCACTTTAGTTGTTTTTTTAAATGCTTTTGTCAAGCTTTATTTATTTTGTTTAATATCTCTCTCCCACTGTTAGAATAAGCTCCCTGGGGACAAGAGTTTGTATCTATTATGCATTGCTCTACCTACAATGTGTAGAAATGTGTCTGGCATATTGCAGGGTATAATAAATGTGTTAAATGTGTAAATTTCACCTACATGAAAAAGCTGACTTAAAATGAACACAAATAAAAGCAAGTGCTGAAAAATAAGATATAATAATTCTGTCCTGTGACAAAATGATAAAATGACTGCAAATAAAGGAAAAGAAAGGAAAGGAAAGAAAAGGAGAAAATATGTATATACATGTTTCATTTAAAGTCTACTAATTCAAATGTTAATCATATTTGAAAAATATTTCAATGCATCTAGGCTGGTGTTAGACCAAACAACTAGGTATCATAGTCTAGCCAAGTTAACACACAAATATACATATATACGTATATATGTATAAAATACACATATACATATAAAATATACATATATATGTACAAGATACATATATACATATATGCATATATGCATATGTGTATATGAATATTTATTGCAACTATTCTATATAGAATATTCCCAAAATTTAAACAAAACAAAACAAGAAGTTTTCAATGCAAAAACTCCACAGAGGCCCAGATGGGTTCACTGGTGAATTCCACCAACATTTAAGGGAGTAATTATACCAATTCTCTACAATCTTTTTCAGAGAATAGATGCAAAATAGTAGATCCTAATCTACTCTATGAGGCCAGCATTACCCTAAAACCAAAAAAAGTAAAAACATTACAAGAAAAGAAAACTACACCAATATCTCTCAAGAACATGTATACAAAAACTCTAATATTAAGAAATTGATTCCAAAAGAGCATAGATCAAATTATACACATTGACCTAGTTGAAGTTATTCTAGATATACAAGACTGATCTGACATTTTAAAATCAATTAATACAATTCATCACATCAGTAGGTTAAAAAAAAGTTATTAGATCACATCAATAGATGAGAAAAGTAATTGGCAAAATCCAACATCTATTTATAATAAAAAATTCACAGTAAACTACAAATAGAGAGGAAGTTTCTCAACTTGGAAAAGACTACCTACAAAAACCCCACAGCTAACATTATAGTTAATGTTAAAGAATGAAGTTTTCCCCTAAGGTCAGATACAAAGCAGAATGTCCCCTCTTACCACAACTTTACAATATTTTATTGTAAATACTTGTTAATGTGTTAAGATAAGAAAAGGAAATAGGGATGTCTGGGTAGCTCAGTCAGTTAAGTGTCCCGCATTGAGTGCCTTGCTTGGCAGGGAGCCTGCTTCTCCCTCTGCCTGCCAACTCCCCTGCTTGTTTTCTGTCTCTGTGACAAATAAATAAATAAGACATTAAAAAAAAGAAAGAAAAGGAAATAAGAACTATAAAGAATGGGAAGGAAGAAAGAAAATTTGCTTGGCTCAGAGATAACATGATCCTCAATGTTGAAAATCTGAAAGAGTCAAAAAAAATCACTGGAATTAATAAGCAATTAAAGCAAAGATACAGGATACAAAACTATTATAAAGACAATCACTTTCATATGTGAACAAATGGAATTTGAAACTAAAACCACAATGCCACTTAAATTAGCATTCCAAAAATGAAATATTTAGGTATAAGAGTAACAAAATATATACAAGGTCTGTATGAGGAGAACTATAAAACTCTGATGAATGAATCACAGCTATAAATAAATGGACAGAGAGTTTATATTTAGGCATAGGAAGACTCAATAATGTCAAGATGTCCATTCTTCCCAACTTGAGCTACAGATCCAAAGCAATCCCAATTGAAATTTCAACAAGTTTTGTTATAGGTGTTATACAACTGGTTCTAAAGTTTATACAGAGAGGCAAAAGATCCAGAATAGTTGACACAATATTGAAGGAGAACATATTGTAGGTTGTAGTATGTAGATACTATCTGACCTTAAGACCAAGACCAAACTACTGGGGTACCAGGGTGATTTAGTTGGTTAAGTGTCCAAATCTTGATTTCAGCTCAGGTCATGATCTCAGGGTTGTGAGGCCAATCAAGCCTCTCAGCAGTCTCTGTGCTCAGCAGGGAGTCTGCTTGCCCTCCTCCTCCTCCCCCTCATGCTCTCTCTCTAAAAATAAATAAGTCATAAAAAAAGAAGACTAAGTATAAAACTACAGTAATCAAGATTATGTGGTATTAGCAAAAGAAAAGACATATAGATCAACAGAAGAAATAGACCCATACAAATATGGTGGACCTGATCTTTGACAAAGGAGCAAAGGCAACACAATGGAGCAAAAATAGTTTCTTCAGTAAGTAGTGCTGGGATATCTGGACATGCACATGTAAAACAATGATTTGAACACAGACCTTAGACCTTTCACAAGAATAAACTTAAAAAGCATCACAGACCTAAATGAAAAACAAAAACTATAAAGCTCCTAAAAGATAACATAATAAAAAACTTACATAACCTTGAATATGTCAATGGCTTTTTTAGGTACAACATCAAATATGTGGTCCAAGAAAAATAACTGATAAGTGAGACTCCATTAAAATTAAAAATTTCATGTTTGGGCAAGGCAATGTCAAAACAATAAGACAGGTCACAGACTAGGGAAAAAATACTTGCAAAAGATATATTTGATAGAGTTATCCAAAATACATGAAGTACTCTTAAAAACTCAGCAATAGGGGCACCTGGGTGGCTCAGTTGCTTAAGTGTCTGCCTTTGGCTCAGGTCATGATCTCAGGGTCCTGGGATTGAGCACTGCATCGGACTCTGCTCAGCAGGGAATCTGCTTCTCCCTCTCCCTCTTCCTGTCACTCTGCCTACTTGTGCTCTTTCTCTCTGTGTCAAATAAATAAATAAAATCTTAATAAAAAACTCAGCAATAACAAGCAACTTGTTTAAAAACTAGGCTAATGATCTTAACAGACCTCTCACTAAAGAAGATATACACAAGATGGCAAATAAGCATATGAAAAGGTATTCTTAATCATATGTCATCATGAAATGCAAATGAAAGCATCAGTAAGATACCACTACATACTTACTAAAATGGCCAAATCTTTAACACCGAGAACATCAAATTCTGGTGAGGATATGGAGCAACATGTACTCTCATATATTGCTGGTGGGAATGCAAAATGATACAGCCTCTTTGGAAGACAGTATGGCAGTTTCTTAAAATGTGAACATACTTTTACCATACAATCCAGCAATTTCACACCTTAGTATTTACCCTAAGAAATCAAAAACTAACATCTACATAAAAGCCTACATATAGATGTTTATAGTAGCTTTATTTATAATTGCCAAAACTTAGAAACAAACAAGATGGCCTCCAGTAAGTGAATGCATAAATAAACTGTGGTACATCTGGACAATAGAATATTATTCAGCTGTAAAAAGAAAAAAAGCTATCAAGCCATGGGAAGATATAGGGAAACCTTAAATGCATATTACTAAGTGAAAGAAGCCAATCTTTGATACCTACTGTATGATTCCAGATAAGCAAGATATGCATTCTGGAAAAGATGAAACTACGGAGACAGTAAAAACGTCAGTGGTTGCCAGTGGGCAGAACACATACTAGCAATATATAAAAATATTACTTGCCATTTTTTGGAAGTATCTTTATGTTTCATGAAAAAAATAAAGGTGATTAAATAGATAAATATGGAGTTCTCAAAAAGGAAAGGGGCCCGTTTCAACCTTCAAGAACACGAAATAAAACTTTTCAAACTATCTAAGACTGTTTTATCTTTTTGCAAAATTCTTATCAAATGAGTATTCAGACAACCTTCAAAGAAGTACTTTTTTAGATAATTTCCACATGTATAACCAGAGGAAAATTGATCAGAGGAGACAAATATCAGTTTAAATCCCTCTATGACAGCTCCCAAATAGATGGTATACATCACATAAAAGATGTTAATTGATACTTGAAATTGATTAATTCTATTTCCTGTCATTAGCATTTACAACGAAAATCAGTGGGATGCCTGGCCGGTTCAGTGGATAGAGCAGGTGACTCTTAATTTCAGGATCATGAGTTCAAATCCCATGTTGGGTATAGAGATTACCTTTAAAAAATCTTAAAAAAAATAAAGTAAAATAAAAGTCAGAAAGTTTCAATATTTAGGAAAATTTCTTTTTTGGTGGGGGTGCCTAGGTGGCTCAGTTGGTTAAATGACTGCCTTCAGCTCAGGTCATGATCCCAGGGTCCTGGAACTGAGCCTCATGTCAGGCTCCCTGCTCGGCAGGAAGCCTGCTTCTCCCTCTCCCACTCCCCCTGCTTGTATTCCCTCTCTTGCTGTGTCTCTCTGTCAAATAAATAAATAAAATCTTTTAAAAAATAATTCTTTTATGGTGAGCATTATTAGATGTGTGCACAAAAGGAAAAGTTCATCTCTCTGATCTTCACCACACAATAAACCATCAATACAACTTTCATAAGAATACTTAAGTGATAGTAGGATGGGGCTGTTATGGTGTGAACAGTTAGAACCCTCTACAGGTGTTGGTGACCGGTAGAAGCACCAATTCTGTGTTAATTCTCAAGTTTAATGACAAAAGAGCCACACTGAACAACACAAGACACAATTTGTAAGAAGCAGAAATAAAAAATCAAGTGCAAGTTAATTTAAACTTTGAACAAAACAAAGGACCTTAGAGATCAGGAGTATAAAGCTGATTATGTCAAATAATATAGCATGAAGTTGAATAGATGAGTGCTTTGTCCTTATCCTTTGATGTCTGTCTTAGAACAGACAGTTGGTATGCTAAAGAAGGTGATAATTGCATCTAATGATTATTGGAGACTAGCTTCTGCACTAATATTTATGAAAGAAAAGACCGGGTTTTGAAGAATCAGGGAGTCTTCAGTTTAAAATGAATGTCAGTCACATTCCCACTTAGCTGGATGAATTCCAAAAACCTCTCTCATAAACATTCTACAAAACAAAAAATAAAAGAATTGTGGAATGGAAAGAGAATGTGCAGTAATGAAGTCTAAGCAGGTTGTTTTCATGGAATAATAAAAAGGATACTAGATATGGCTTAAGTTTGCTTTTGTCATGGATCCATGAATTGATAGCAATTTAAATAAACATGTGTTGGAGAATGGTAATGAGAGATTATCGTGAGAATTGATGGGTTTTGCTTTATGTATACATTCTGGATGATATGAAAAACCTATACATTCCTTATCTCAAAATCTTATCCTATAGAAATATCCAAATAACATTAATTATTATAGTAGTTTTAATTAAATTACTATTTATTAAGGATCAAAATTTATAGCACTTCTCAGATAAATATGACAATGTGCTAAAAGACTTTGGAAGTTTAAAACCTGGTATTATATTATGGTAAGATACAATGGAAAAGCACTGGATTCTGAATTGGAAGATACTGGGATGGAAGATACTGTTCTAATCTTGGGTTGTGTGACTATAGTGAAATAATTTCTGCCCTGCTTTGAGAGATTACACATTCCCTATTTCAATATTCCCTAGCACTTTCATTTTTCTCATTATTAAGAAGAATAAACTTTATAATAATAAATTTTCATATATATAATCCTACTTGTGATTGGAATCCAAGTCCCAGAATTTCTGGGCCAACTAGTTGTGCAGGTTCATCTTGGTTATATCATTAGCCTCAAAATAGCAAGACTTTTCATTTCATAATATTTTATTTTTACATCCTATTGTTTTGATTATCTTCTGGTGTATAACAAACCGCCATTGTGGTGTGCAACAAGGAATCTTTTATGAACTCATAATTTTATGTATTGACTAGGCCTAGCTAAGCAAGTCTTTTACTTGCTTGGGGTCTCTTAACTGTTGCAGTCAGATGGCTTCTGGGGCTGGAATCATCTGGGGGTTGGCTTAGGATGCTCCAATGTTTGTGCCTCCAGTTCCCTGTTCTCTTTCCATATAGTCAAAGGGCCTCTCTCTCTCTTCATATGACCTTTATGCATGGTCTCTGCATATGGGCTCTCCAAGAGTGTAACCAGATTTTTTTATAGGCCCAATTGGGTATTCCCATGAGAATCTCAGTAAGCAGTTGATAATTCTCATAAAGGCCAGTTTGGAATGGAATCATTATCTCCTCTGACATACTTTATGATCATAGGATCAGCCTAAGATTCAGTATGGGAGGGACTACACAAGGGTATGAATAATGAAAGATGTAGTTTATGGTAGGATCATATTTGAAGATAAATACACAACTACTTTAGAGTTAAAATGAGAACTTAACTGTACTCCTTATTCAAATAAAGGTGTGGCAAGGAGAGGTATTTGTATATTTCATAATAGATGTGGAAATGACTCTTAAAGGAAAAGCTTCATATCTGGTTCCTGATCTGTTCCTTAGTTTTAGAAACACCAGAAGTGCTTATTATCCTTGAAACAGTCAAAGAATTTATAAAAGCATACCAGACTCAATATTCATCAGTACAAATAACTATGTATTGGAATAAACACCTATACGTCAATACCAAAGCTATTTATGTAGTAACGAGTGGTATTGATAAGAGTCCAGTGCACCAGAGAATGGAAGTTAGTCATGTATAGCTGAGGGTTTCAGAGACAGTACCCTGAAGCTTAGGACTCTCCTGAAATGATATGGTACCTGCTCACCCTGCCTCATTTCTCATAACCACGTGTATCCTAAGTAAGGAGTGACTGGGACACTGAGTAACTGCCTATAAGTTTCAAGGTTTTAAATATGGTATTACTTTCTTGCTGAGTTGCTGTGTTTTGTCAGTCCTGTTATTCATTCCCAAAGCAAGTAACACTGGTTGTGGATGAAGCCTATTACATTGTGTAGCTTTGTTTTGTCAATTTGACACCAAAACCACCATTACTAGTTAGTAGGGTGTGTGTGTGTATGAAATTCCAACTCTATTCACCCTCCTTACTTTATTCTCTTACTCTTGGACACAAGGCAGGTAAGTAACTCATTATGTGGAATAGTTCCCCTTGAAATGAATGTAATTGATAGATTTAGTCACTAACTCTTCTTGGATAATGGATAATCGCACGGCTGTACTACGTGGAGAGTGTGTGTTAGAGGAGGGAGGAACTGATTTTTACATTACTCACTGCTCCCGTCACTTAGAATCAGGTGTACATCCTGTCTGAAGCAGATCAACTAATCTGGAGCTGATTCAGTTTCTATTCTGGACCTAATCAGTGCTGTAAGACATTTAATTATTAGCAACTCAACTAGTTTAGTAAACTTAGAAAGGAAATGCATTGACAAACCTGCTTTCTTTTCTGCCTGGCCATTAGCCAGACTATTTCTCCCTGCCTTTTTTGCTTCTACATTGATCTAAGTGACAAAATGCTGCCATTGGAAGTTACTGGTCACTTCTAGGGTAAAATACGAAAACATGGATATACCTTTTCCATTATCTCATTCCTTATTCCCTGGTTATAATTCTAGGTTAATCTGGAAATTGCAGGTTGAAGTTTGAGAGAACTTGGTGCCCTGAATTGATGTATACAGAAGACCTCCCCTCATACTTACAACACATATAATGTCTTATGTTGGGTAGTCAGGAAAAGGACTAGAAAGTGATGTTTTAATGAGTTATATCACTAAGATTTGAGGTTTATCTTTTGCAACAGCTAGCATTATATACAATGACCAATACTGAAAATACTACAAGTAATTGGAGTAACAAAAAAAGTATTTGGTTTTGGATTAGGAGTTGGGCAGTGGGCAGGAAGAAACAGATTAGAGGTTATAAAGTTGGTGATGTGTGTCTTTTCGCTACAAATATTTGGAAAAATTGTTGCTCGTGAAAAGTTAGGAGGCAAACCTCAAGACTGTGGATATGATAGCTTCTGGCAAAGTAGTTATAATGAAGTTTCATTGTGAATAGGTGAGTTTTAGCCATTCCATCCAAAAAACAATAGATGCGTTCAAGAGAATGGTTAGTTTCTAGGCTGAAATGACAATATATTCAAAGATCCTAGGAATTTGAAGCCTTGAATTGTTAGAAATCTAAAAAAGTAGGAAATAAAGATTGAAAACAGTGTTTAGTAAGAGGGCAGGCAAAAAGAAACAGACCCAGAGTATATAAAGGAAACATACTCCACTGCTGAGTCTGAGAAACCACATAATGTTTATACTGTAATATTCTAATATCACTATAAATCTAACATTCTGTCAATCAGTAATGACTGGGCTTGCTTACTACTTTTTCAGAATGGGAGATCTCACAGAAGTTATCCTGCCCATGGTTTAACATATACACTGGGTTTAGAATCTGCAGAATTATCCCCTTTATTTCAAGTTTTTCTAGATAAAAACACCCAAGTCTGTATCTCATGGAGAGGACTACATATCACGTGAAGTTCCTGGATTTTGACCTTCATGGAGTGATTGTCCTGTGCTTTGAGTCCTCTACTTAAAGAGGGTGACAGGATTTTATGTGTGGGAAGCAGGGCCTACTAAATTTTCCTCTAGGCATAGTAAGCACAAGGCCAAGGAGCACAATACTTTCAGAGGCCCACAAAAATATTTTGTTGTCTTCTAAAATCCTAAGAAAAAATTAGGTCAAAGAAAATCTTTAATACATAAAATATGTTTACCTTCATACCAACGCTGTTATGAAATATAATTGTAATTATTTTGGAAAAGGAAGTGTCCCAGGACATTGGAATTTTTTGAAACCCTCAAAAGTCATAATGTTGCCCTGGTGGGAACAGGAATACAATGCATATTTTGTGACAGACTGTGCTAGAGACAATAGTATGTGCTTAGTAAATTCTTATTTATTTATTTTTTTATTTCATGAGCAAAGATTTAAGCTATTGTGGCCCAGGCATCTTGCATCCTGATGTTGCTATGTGATTCTTACTTCCAATGAAGAGTTAGAGGAAATAAACTGTCGTTTAAGGCAAAGATAGTTAAGATCACATATGTCTTCTCCATCCTCCCTCTACTTCCCCATTCATTAGGTCAATGATGAAGATGCTCCTGGAACCTCAAGTGAGAAAAGACTGGATCCCTGAAAAAATGCATCAGAGATCGCTAAGGAGTTACGTTATACTTTGATATGAGCAAGAAATCATGTTTTTATTATGTTCAGTCACTAAGATTTGGGGGTTTATATGTTATAGTAGCTAGTGTTTATCTACCTTAAATAATACAAAGGTAATTTCAATATCTCAGAATACTCTTTGAACTTATCTTCTCAATTAACAGACAATATCTTTGCTCATGATACATTTTGTGACAGAAACACACCCACTTTGTGAATCCTAAGTATAAGACAATAAGTAAATATTTCTACATTTTCAAAGGTAGAAAAGCTGAAGCTTTTTTTCTGCCAAAGGATGATGCATAATCTAATTTTTCAATCCAACCCCAAGATTAGATAATCTCAAACATACTTTAAAGAAATTCTCATTATTATATATTTTATAAAGGGTGAAATGCCATTTTTTCTGTCACAAGATAACCCTTAATGAAACTTTTTATTCTAACCTCCCCTACGAGCTCATCCGCCTTATATTCCCTATCTTGTGAGCTTCAGTCTCACTTTCCCTTTTTTTATGTAATGAAAATAGCATTATTCATGGTGATTTTCATAATTGTAATAGGTTTTAGCTTAGATACTATAGATTAAAATATTTTGTAAATTATAAAGCAGTACATGTAATTGATGATTATTATGTTGAAAAATAAAGATAGAAAAGGCTGCTACTTAATAAAAAGACCAATCATTAACAATAGCAATTTAAAACATTTTAAAATCTTCTTAAGGGTAAGAGAAGGATGAAATGGAGAATAATTAAAGATAAAATTTGGTTAAAATCTATTCTTTGTTTGGAGATCTATATCATGGAACATGGGAACAAAACAAAGGTCCTTTCACACTCTCTGAAAAGCAAGGTCTATTATTTAAAATACTGTAACAAAGTAAGGTTTATTAGAGAAAACATTATGGCCAGATAGGACCATGGCCCTTCATATTTTACTAGGTATAAGGGAATGAGAAATGTTTTTTCAAGTCTGAAACACTAGACACAGTCAAATATTAAGTTAGGGAATCGATCAAATAACAATTTTATTTCCCTCTTGTTCTCCATTTTATGGATGAACTAACTGAAATTCAGATAGGATTATTATTTTTTTCCCCAAATTTTCTTGGTAGTTTCATGTGACCACCCTGCTGAAGTACATCAATGGGTAAACAAAAGAATGTTCAAATATTGTTCAAAAAACGTCACACCCATGATGAGCCAAAGAGTAGGTGTGGGGTATTTTTTATAGAGGCTATCTCCTAAACAATAATTCCTTAAAATATAATGCCATGAAATAAATATTAAGGATTTATTTAAATTTGTTTAAGTTACATGTGTTTCTATTTGAAAAGTTGCAGATTCCGTATCCTCTATTGTTTTAGTTTTTGACTAATGGTGAGAAAAACAGATTTCCTGCAGTCTTGTTCAAATATGTCTATGTCATCAGAAAGTATTTCCTTTTCTTTATTTCAAAGTTAATTTCTCTATTAGCTGACCAAACTAGCTGGGAATAAATTTTCTTTATTCACAATAAAAAATAAAATGCTTTATGTGCTAATTTTACCCTAAAACACGAAAGGTTTTTTTACCATGGATTACAAAAAAAAAAAAAAAGTGTCTTAATATTCTTTACTTAAAGACTCCACAATAATCTTAGTATGAAATATATAATTATTCAATGAACCACTCTCGAGTCATTTTAGATATTTTCCAAATATATATGGATGTATACTCACAAAAATGTATTTATTATATTATTATATTGTAATATAATATACAATAATATATTGATATATATTAATATATTATTAAGCAGTGAACATAAAAATACTTGGAATTTTATTCAAAAAATAATGGAGAATATATCCCATTTTTTAAAGTTTATTTAAATAATTTGATTCTCATATATTTATCTCCAAGTTCAAAGCTCAAACCAAATAGGATCTTTGGTCAACTTGAGTGTATTGTTATGTAATTACTTTACTTATTTGTTTTTATGTGTATGTGTATATATGAATATTTATATAAAGTTTCTATTGAAAGGAAGAACAAAGAAAGTACAGGAAAAAAATGGATAAAACCAACTGTAAGTGAAATTCTTGGGTATTTCCTGAAACAAACAAACAAACAAAAAACCCAAACAAACAAACAAAGAAACCTGAACTGTCATACTTTAGGAATGATTAGAATTGGTTTATTCCTGGAGATTTTAATAGCAGGTATTCCTGGATATTCCAGTGTTTCTTTTAGTCCATATTTCTATGCTCCTGAAAATATTTTTGGCCCAGCATGGATCCATCTGTTTATTCCTAGACCAAACAACAAAGCCATGGATGCAGGGAACCATTCCAGTGGTAGGAAGGGTAATCCCAAAGCAGCAAAACTAAGCATAAATTTCAGCACATGTCTATTATAAATTCCCTACGATAGAGGGGGAGGGAGAAAGCATAAACAACTCTCCATATTTCATTCAACAGGGATGGTGTATATGGAAGAGATTTTTGCTTGACTCTTCCAACTTTCTTCAGTACATTTGAAAACAGCATATTCAATATTGACTCAAGTTGTTGGGCTACTATCGTTGAAATAACTTTAAACTGGTTTGGAAATGGTGCTATAAATTAAGCATTCTATGTGATAAACCTTTTTCAACATTGGGACAGTACAGTTATGTAGAGCAATATTTTTACAAGATGGGTAATTATGTTCCATGAATGACTTGGTTAATATGCTAGTATGTCCTTTCATATATCTTATATTCTAATATGTGGTGAAGAAAAAGGGATAGGAACAAAAAGATGACCTATGTGAGTGACTCTAAAGATCACCTTCCAAAGCATTAGACTTATTTATAATGTATTCACATGTTTCCTATTCAAATTGATGCTGTAGATTTCATGATACTGATCAATGACATTGAGGTTCAGGCTAATGAAATGTGGTATAATTATTACAATCCTACAAATCAATTTAAAAATATTTACTAATTCTTAAGCCATAGCTCTTTTAGATTGCTGCTATTTAAGAATGTTGTTCCAGGGGCGCCTGGGTGGCTCAATCTATTAAGCATCTGCCTTTGGCTCAGGTTCTGATCTCCGGGGCCTGGGATTGAGCCCCACATCAGGCTCCTTTCTCAGTAGAGGGTCTGCTTTTCCCTTTCTCTCTGAACTTTCTCCCCGCTTGTTCACTCACTCTCTCTCTCAAAAAAAAAAAAAAAAAAAAAAAAAAAAAGAATGTTGTTCCAGCTTTGGTATATTTTTCTTTTCAAAATATAATGTTCTACCTTTTTATGTAAAAATATTTCAGTTGTTCAATAGTCTCATCCAGTTGTGCTTTTTAATACTGAACAAGCTAAATAAACCTACCCTATTTTTAAAGCACTTTCTGTATTCTTAATTAAGACAATATTAAGGGACGCCTGGGTGGCTCAGTGGGTTAAGCCTCTGCCTTCGGCTCAGGTCATAATCCCAGGGTCCTGGGTTCGAGTCCCGTATCGGGCTCTCTGCTCGGCAGGGAGCCTGCTTCTCCCCTCCCCTCTCTGCCTGCCTCTCGGCCTCCTTGTGTGATCTGTCTGTCAAATAAATAAATAAAATCTTAAAAAAAAAGACAATATTAAATGTTGTTACTTCTTACATTCTCCTTAACGTTTCAGCACACTTACTGAAGAGTATATCTAAACTTCTACCAACAAACAGAATCTACATCTACTTACAGCTCTACCTAAAATATACATAATATAAAATTTATCATTTTAACCATTTTAAAGCATACAATTAAGGGGTGCTTAATTTATTCACAGTGTTGTGCAGCCATGACTACTATCTAGTTCCAGGATATTTTCATCACCCCAAAGACAAACCTGTATGGACTGAACAGTCATTTCCTCCTTCCCTCAGCCCCTGGAAACCACCAGTCTGCTTCCTAGCTCTATGGATTTGCATATTCTGGGATTGATATGAAAGGAAACAAATGTATGTGGCCTTTCATTCCTGAAATGTATCACTTAGCATCATGTTTTATTTTTTAAAAAACAAACAAATAAGAGATATATAACTTGATGTTCCCTGTTGAAATTAAACATACTTTTTGAAAAAGTAAATTTGTGTGCTGAGAAAAGCTCTAGTGCCTAAAAGCTAATAGAAGAAGATGCTTATTCTAAACTTCATTTGGTATGTGTATGTGATTAAGTAGAGAGAAAACAGTTTTGATTTTGTTTATGGTAAATTGTAGCAGATGTCCTTGTTGTCGATGTCATCTTAGAATTAATTTACTATTTCTTCTTCTTTTTCTAAGTCTCATTTTTTTTATACTAAGTAGGCAATAAGGAAATGAGAATTTACTCCCAGATGGCTTAACTCTAAGACATTTTGGAATGCTTCAGTCATTGGGAGAGCCCTACTTATGAGCTATTCACATTTTAAGATACAAATAAACCGTTTTAATCTAGAAGTGTAAAGAAGCAACTAATAATGTAATTTCCAGATAAATGCAGATGAAAATGCCTCAAAAGAAAGAAATGCAACTTTGTATTTATAAAAAATTGGATAGCATTATTTGTAATACTACCTCATCTATGAAAAGACAATATTACTTCTTCCACTCTCAAGATGTCAGAGAAGTTTGGAAAGCTTTGTGCTGTTTCTTCTCTTTTATTTGTTTATTTCTTAATTAAGAACTTAGTATTTTTGTATTCCACTTATAGGACTGCAATAACAAAAATAATAGTTTGAAAGAGGAAATTATCTTCTTACTCTACTTTGGAATGTTATGTTTTATAATTAAACATTTCAAAGGTGTCAATACCAGAACAGAATCTAAAATGAGACCCATGTTCCCTGTATTCTCATCCCTAAGTCTACTGAATATGAGATATCATTTTAAGCATATATATTTTTTAATAATAGAAGTATTATAAAATTATAATGAATATAATCATATATGATGTATGATTAGGAAGTGGTGCAAACTTGAAGAAAAATTATTCTTTTGGAACCAAATTAATAAATTCAATATAAAATTCATATGAATGAGAGGAGATATTTTACAAATCAGTAGAAGCATATTAAAAATTATTTAAGACAGTGTAAACTTCTTGTACCTAAAATTTGATTTAAGTAAGAGAAGCTTTTATCTCATAGATAGCAGAAACAAATTTTTGGAAGTAATTTCAACACAATAGCTTTAAGCAGAAGTCTTAGATAAGGGGGACTCTTGTTAGTTTTTATTTCTAGTAATATTCATAAATGAGACACTAATATATGGAAATGTAGCAGTTCCTTCTTTAAGAAGTTTATTCTACTGCAAATCAGAAAAATTCAGCAGGTCTTGTCATCACCTGAAGGAAATGTTAATCACAATCATCTGGTTTTGTTTGTTCTAACTTCTTGCTTGTTGAAATAAACAACAAGTTTGGCTGTCTAACACTCTCACATTTTTAATTTTAGCTAATCGGTTTGTAAAGTTTAAATGATGATTTCTTTAACCTTGTGTGGACATCTATTCTAAATTTGCTTGATAATTCTATTGGAATTAAAATTTTTCCAAGTTTTAGGTGGTGATTATTTCTCTTCTGCTGGATATGAATAAGAGGAGACACCCAAGTCTGACAGTAACTTGCACACAGATAAAGGGACCCAAACTTAGAAATGAAAAAAATCGAAGATAAGAGCATAGAGAGTGCGAAAGAATACACATTCTCGTTGGCCTACTTGACTTCCAGATGCTATTAATACTTTAGGTAATATTTTCTGTAGACTTCAACTCTTTGTGGGCTATCAAATTCCCTTTCTATTTAATCCAGTATTAACTGGATTTTAGAGTAGGTCAACTGCTTCTTAATTGGTACACTCATTGTGTCAGAAAGTTTTTAGGAAGCAACATACCATTGTCCCCAGAATAAATAAAACAAACTGAGGGTTTGGAGGGGCAGCGGGTAGGGGGTTGGGAGGACCTGGTGGTGGGTATTAAGGAGTGCACGTATTGCATGGAGCACTGGGTATTGTGTATAAACAATGAATCTTGGAACACTGAAAAAATAAAAACAAACAAACAAACAGGACAATCTGTTTCAGGCCTCTCTCCATGGCTTATATATGGCTATCTTCATTCTCACATGGCATTCTCCTTGGATCTTTATGTGTTCAAATTTCTCCTACTGGTAAGGACACTAGTCATATTGGACTGAAACGCCCCCACTGAAGTCATTTAAACCTGATTACTTCTGTAAAGACCTTATCTCCAAATAAGGTCATGCTGTGAGGTACTGGGGTAAGGACATTAACATAAGAATTTTGAGATGATGCATTTGAACTCATAACATTCTTTAAGATCCTTGTCCCCTGGTACATAGGCCCTGCAGTAATAGGTGTTTTTAAATGTAATATGAATATGATGGGATAGTCATTCCCTTTGTTAGGTTATGTTATATGGCAAAACATAAATCCCTGAGGAATTTTTCAGATCTATTTAGGTCTCCAGTCTGTGAATTCTAAGTTAATCAAAAGGGAAATGATCCTGTGGGAGCCTGACCTATTTAGATGAGCCCTTTAAAAGAAGATCTGCAGATCTAAAGCAAAAGATGCTCTTTTAAGAGCATTTTCGCTTATCCTAAATAAGCAAATGGCCGTGCTGTGAGAGAGGGCCAAATGACAGGGAATGGTGGGTATCCTCCAAAACAGAAGATCTCAGTCCTCTGAATTCAAAAAACTGAATTTGCCAACAACCAATGAGGTAAGAAGACCCTGAGCCTTAGATAAGATACACCTTTTTATGTGAGCCTGGCTGGATCCTGTGCCGAGCACCCAATTAACCTGCACCTAAGCTCCCGACCCGTGGAAACTGCACAGATGACAAATTTGGGTTGTTTTAAACTGCTAAACTCGTGGTAATTATTTTAAGACATAGCAATTAAAAGAAAAGCTATATGAGAAAAGAAGTATTTAACAAACACATACCAAATGAAAGGTCACATCTCTTTGGGAACAGATTTTGCATTAAACATGAGTATACTTTACCCAGAATAAATGGTATTTTCATCACATACTGATAAACCTACAGCTTCATGTTCATAGGAGCTTAAGTATGTACATAATGGATTTAGAATACAAAAAAAAAGGAGCTTTTGGATATTTGGGTGAAAATTGCCTCATAGAACATATTTCACAATTTTATCAGCTATCATTTTAGATTATGCACAAAGAAAGAATCTTAGATGACACATACCAACATGTAAATAGTATTTATATATGAGATATATGATAATCAGGTAGAATTTGAGAAGGGAGGAAAAATATGATTATTATGATTAATATTTTATTGGGACTAGAGTTTGCTCATTAGTCATTTAATGGGCTAGGAACTCTGTTAGTAGGACTGAATTTAACCAAGTCAGGTGCTAACAAATCAAAGGAAAGCAAAGTTATAACTTTAAAAACAGAATCTGTATAGAGTCATTAAGAAGGAATTGGAGTTTATAGTGCTGGATTCTAGTTACTGGGTCATATGGAATTCATTCTTTTCTGTTGTTAAAGGAATGAGGTTAGCATGTCAGATCCCAAAGAGGATGCCAGGCCTAGTTCAAATCCTGGCTGTTAATGTTATCTAACTTCTCAATCACAGAAATCCATACTTGGATATGTCATATCATTTAGATTTATGCTCTTAATTTAATAAAACTCATTTTATGTTTAAACCATAAAGTTACTATTTTGAAAAGACTTGCTCCCATAAAATAAAACTGAAGATGAAAATTTCTTTATTCACCAAATGGGTATTTCTGTTACCTCCCTCATTTTTAATCTTTCTCAGCATGGCTATGGTTCTGGTTGCTAGTTTTCATTTTACTCCACACACACCATCAAAACCAACATTTTGCACTCATACATTCTTGTATATTACAAATTTGAACCAAGATATCATAAATATCTTAGTATTATGTCTTCCTCCCCAACTTCAAACCTGAACCACTTCCTTCTTACTGCAGAGCTGGATGGGAGGGGATAGGACCCAGTCACTTAAGAAGAGGTTTATACTTTGAAGTGATTATTAATGCTCAGAAGTGGGATAAAATTAAAAGCCTGTGAAATAGAATAAATGTGATTCCACCTTTTGGGATCCCTTTAGGATCCACCTAAATACCTTGCTTTCAATATTTTCAAATTCTAGTTTTCCTAAATTGACCCCCCTACTTCCACCACTGATAAGCAGTAACATTTTTGACCTTCTAGTTTTAGAAAATAATTCTGCCACAACCTGTTTACTTTTTATTCTTATGCGTACACACAGGATTGAAGGAATTCCTGTTAAAATTCCTATTCTACACTAATGATCCACAGAATTTTAATTTGATTTATATTTCTCTCATTTTATTAGAAATAGAGACTCCATCTCATATTGACAGTGCTTTAAAAGAATTAAAGAGTAACGAATGCAAACTCTTTTTACCATTAGCTTTAAAATGGCTAAAGCTATCAGTTCTTCAAAAAACCTTTTTAGCTCATTTTTTATTTTACCAATTGAGAAACTAGTCCACTACAGTAATCCTCAGATCAATCAATTGACCATAACTGAACACCTCTTTTGGCCCATTCTGAAGTTAACAATGTTTAAGGTTAATCTATTTGTATCTGTCCCTACTTGTAATGAGATTGTGTTGGCTTGCTTTATTCCCTTAATTTCTACAACACTTCTTCAGAAAATGTTGTAAAGATTATGTCCTTACAAATATAAATGTGAAGTTTCAAGTGGGTATACTGCATTGTTTTATAAGCCATGGTAAGATTTAACATTTGAGATGCGAAGCATTGCTTTCAATGTTTATAATTTCTTCTATTTCATGAATGATAATGGGATAAGGTAGTCAATGGACTATTTCGTTCATTCTTCTCTTTTTAAAATCTTGTTCCAATTGACAACGTTACAACTATTAAGAATGTAGATAAATATAGAACACTGGAACTATGTATGTTGTTTATCATCTCCAAGTAAACCTGTTCAGCCTCCAGTATTTTATACCTAATGGCCATTGTTTGTTTGACATGAACCTGCCATGACAGCTAAGTCAACTAGGTGTGAGCCTATTTCCCAAGGGCAGCCCAACCAAAGCTCATGGGAATCAATTTGTGCTGGTAAATAAAGAGCTGAAGAGGAAGAGTCATGATCCTTAATGAGCTGGTGAGGAGTCCTTGCAATGTCTTGTAATTAAAATGCCTAAGTAGAATACTGAATAATGTCATTATCATTTATTCAAAATAATGCATAATTTAAAACTGTTTGCCTCATGAAAAAATTAAAACCAGAAAATGTTGAAATGTTTAATTCATTAAGTAGAGTTGAAATCTTTTTCTTTTAAATTTAATACTAAATTTTCACGCATATTATACATAAATAAAATACATATGCAATAACTAAGACATAAACTAATGCATATAAGTTGGTCCATGTTTTACAGTAGTTTAAAAAGAAAATCTGTATATGAGATGGATGCATTTGAACTCTATAGACCTACATTCTCAAGGCTTCTTAATCAATGACTTCTAACTAGCACATCAGTTTTGCCAGCTCCAGATAATGTCATTTCATATCGAGTAGCACTCCTTATTTAAGGATACTGGTTCTTTTTTTCAGGTTTCCTTTTACATACACACACACACACACACACACACATCTCTTTATATATTTACATATATAATTATAAATATTACATTATTTTTCCCCTGGTTTAAGCAAAAACATTGAGATAAACTTGCAGTGTATAGGTTTATGGACTTTCTATGTCTTCAATCACATATATTGTGTCATGACTCTAACAGTCAGCTGGGAAATTTGGAAACAAGATCAATCAATCAAGAATCATTGATGTATGTCTGTAAACCTGCATTCCGGGAGATGTGAGAGCTCCCAGAATGGAAGAAGGAAGAGGAAAGTGTGTTGGGATGTGACTGAAATGAAGGATTAATAGTATAGGAGTAATATGGTCATTATTGGTAGAATCTGAATAGGTTGAATGAAGCAAAATGTTCATATTGGTGTACAATGCACTTTTTTAATGACATGCATTGTGCATGTATAAAGCCTTCTTTGCTTTGACTGAATTTTGACAAGCCATAATTTATATAAGCAATATTCTATCAGTCAACATTTAGATGGGACATTTAGATTTAAATGGACATCTAAATTCAAATGTTATAGTGATGTACTGTAGATATAAGTCTACTATGCCTATATCTACAGTTATCCATGTCTGTACTTATGTACATATTACAGGAGAGTATCCATATTCCATTTGTTCATATTTTCTTTCTGCCCTTCATTTTCTGCACTGAAATTTGGGGCTTCTTAAGTCTGCTTCTTTTCTAGTACTTAGTCTTAAAATTGCAAGTCCTTCTACTGTATAGTTTAAGAAATATTAGCAAGACAAGAAGTTGAAAAAACAATTTCCTAACGCTGCTGAAAAGCAGATAATATCCTTCAGAATCAAACTGTTCTTAGAAGAAAAATTTATGAAAATGTAGCAGTTTAAGATATCCAGTCTTAAGAAATTATATTTTATAAAAATAACCTTTAAACTTTAAAAGTCTATAATAGTCACTAATTTGTTGCCATGTAATAACATCTAAATTGTCATCTGAGTTTACTGGAAGCATCATTAGTTTTAAGTTTTTTTTTTTTGTTAAGCCAGAAGAGGATCATTGGCATTTTCTCCTTCTCCCACTCTCTCTCTTCCTCCTTACCCTTCCCCCTTCTTCCTTCTTTTTTCTTCTTTCTTTCTTCCTTCCTTCCTTTCTTTTTTTTTGCATGGATAGCATCAGGAAAGACCATGCTCACAGAAATTTTAACACACATCTAGAAGACATGTAGTTTAATAAGAAAAGTATATCATTATTTTCACAGTCTAAAAGATGAGGACTGATAACTCATTATGATAATTTATTTTTAATTTTAATTTTTTTAATTTTATTTTTTTCAGTGTTCCAAAATTCATTGTTTATGCACCACACCCAGTGCTCCATGCAATACGTGCCTTCCATAATACCCACCACCAGGCTCACTGAATCCCCTACCTTCCTCCCCTGCAAAACCCTCAGTTTGTTTCTCAGAATTCACAGTCTCTCATGGTTTTGCTCCCCCTCCAGTTTCCCCCAACTCACTTCTCTCCAGTTATGATAGTTTTGACTTGTTAGTTGACTATCAGAGATGCGGAACACCAATGATTCTTTTTGTGTGTGTGCCTATTAATATCTTTATATATTATTGTTTGGCTATGTTAAATTTGCATCATATTGCATAATGAATTATTATTTATATATGTTATATACATGTCAAAAATATAATGACAAATATTATAAAAGTGATTATTAAAACTGACAAGTATTTAAATGTGTAAAATAAGTAAATACTCTTTAGACTATATAAACTTTGTTACCATAAATAGAATTAACAAAATTTGAACTAAGGTGTTGTTCATTACAACGTTGTAAAATGGCATTAGCAAATGAAATATGTAATAATACAGGAATTACTGACTGTACAATGATCTTTCATTATAGAATGAAACAATTTTTTTTTAATTTTTTTTAAATATTTTATTTATTTATTTGACAGAGATCACAAGTAGGCAGAGAGGCAGGCAGAGAGAGAGAGGAGGAAGCAGGCTCCCTGCTGAGCAGAGAGCCCGATGTGGGGCTCGATCCCAGGACCCTGGGACCATGAACTGAGCTGAAGGCAGAGGCTTTAACCCACTGAGCCACCCAGGCGCCCCTGAAACATTTATTTGATGATTCAGTAATATCCCGAGTATTTTTTTTTATATCATCATATAGGATAAGAATATCTCCCTCATCACAACATAATGGAACAAAGCCTTTTCATTAACATCAGGGTGGCATTTGACCTTGAACAACTCTTCTGGGCAATACTGAAACCAATGAAAAGATGAAATTGAGCAAAGATAAAAAAAATGGCTGCACTAATGCTTTAGTAAAGCTCGATTTTAAAGTAATTTTTTTTCCTTTCTTCCACAATCCTCCCCTCCCTTCTTAGCCTTTTGTTTTAGGAACCCGGTACCACCCTAAAGACATGAGGAAGGAGGCTGGCAGCAAGCACACAATTCCTATCAAAATCAGTGAGACTCTGTATTCCCCTGTGAAATTCCCAACCTCGTCCTCCTGGCAAATTTGCAGTTTTTTGAAGGCTATAACCTGCTGCAGGTCCTCTGCCCAGCAAAGCAATAAAGCTGCTGTTCTTCTTTATCCCAAACTCTTCACGTTATATTTTGGCACAGAGGTCAGTTTTTGACAATATCTAATTAGATTGGAAAACAGTCCTTATAACATCATGGGACAGTTATAAATACACATTTATGTATTTCTATAATGATGCATGCAAGTTATATATATAGATAAAACTTCATTCCATAAGAATTTACCTTTTTTTCCCACTGTTTGTCAAAATCTATCCATATAACCAATTCTACAACAGTAGCAGAGAATAAAGACTTCTCTCTGTGGAGAAATCAAGGAGGTTTTTGTGGAGTATGTTTACCCTCATGGAAGCCTTTAAAAATAGGTATTTTATTAGAAATAAAGACATGATAAGAAGTAAATCAGTAAAACATAATATGATAGAAGCCAAGAGAGGAGAAAATTATAAGAAGCAAAATTCCTTTGACAATGCAGTGGAAGAGATATGTGGATGAGATATAGATTGAGAAAAGTGCAATGAATTTTGCAATTTTTAGGCTGTTCATGAACTTCAAGAGGAGTAACAGCTCTATTCTGGCAAGCTAGTTACTAGACAGAGATTACGGACATATTTAAAAGCCAGACAATATATATACCAGAAAACTTACTATTGATGCATAACTTACATATGGAAAACTGCACAAATTATAAGTGTGCACCTTAATGAGTTATCCCAAAGTGAACACATATGAGTCAATTACCCAGTTAAAATATCATGTTACCAGTACAACCAGACAGACCCTCTTGTGTGTCTTCCTAATAATTATCACTTTCTTCTCCAAGTTTAACCACCATCCTGACTTTTAACACCACAGACTTGCTTTGCCATTTTTAAAGTTCATATAAATTGAAAAAGGACTACATATATTATTTGACATTTGACTTCTGTTGCTCAATATTGTGTTTGTGAGAGTCATCAATATTCTTGATGGTCTCAGCAGATTATTTTCATTGCTGTAGAGTTTGCCATTATAGAAATGTTTCATAATTTATTTTCCAGTCTATTATTGATGGACATTTAGGCTGTTAAGCATTTAACCATTTGGGTCTGCATGTGCCTGTGAACAGCCCCTGCCTGGCTAAAGGGTCCTCAGCTTGGGTCTCAAAACCTCGATCTCTTCTCTAGCAGGGGATTTCTCTTACCCAGAGGGATCTTGCACAGTTCTATGTAGGCACAACCTGGAAGTGTTGCTAGTGTAGCTCTCAGCTTCTGGGAATGGAAGCAAGTAGATAAACACCCAGTGTTCTTGCTTCATGTAGGGCAGTTCTGAGTTGTGTTATACCTAAGTCTCAGAGGATTCTCAGAAGACTGGATTCCAGTTACTTACTGCTGCAAACTATTCCTTTTTCCTTCTTTCCTTTCTCACTTTCAACATTTTCTCATGTGTCTCAACTCATGCAAGTCTTTGTTTCTGTGTCCAGTTTGAAAGGAACCTAAACTAAAGTGGTGGCTCCAGAAAGACATTGCCTTGGGAAAAGGACCTCAATATTTCCTTCTGGAATTTTGATAACCAGTTGGTAACAAAGGCCACACAGGGGGCGCCTGGGTGGTTCAGTGGGTTGAGCGTCCAGCTCTTGGTTTTGGCTCAGGTCATGATCTCAGGGTCCTGGGACTGAGTCCTGCTTCTGGCTTCATGCTCAGCGAGGAGTCTGCTGGAGATTCTCTCTCCATTTCCATCTCCCTCTGCCCCTTCTTGTGCTTAGGAGCTCTCTCAAAGAAATACAGTCTTAAAAACAAACAAACAAAAAACAAGCAAAAAAAGCCCTGCTGATAGAATTGAGTGAGATAACATCTGGCAGGCTGTCACATACAAACACTAAGACCTTCATCTTTGGTGCATAGTGATGGATACTGAATGGCATAGCAAGCACTTGTTTTGCAAAAGGTCTCGTATTTAAATACATAGGACCAAAAGTAATGGCAAAGACTGTAGATTTGGCTGGCTTTTGTAAGCTTCTCTAGAAGACCTGAAGGAGGAAAATGATGCTATTAAACACATTTTAAAGAGTTCAAGTTATTTTTGTCCTTAAATTTCCATTCAGTTTATCTTTATGTTTCTCATCTTACTCCTGACATTTTCTATTTTATTTCCTTGAACATGTTAATCACAATTATTTTAAAATATGTATCCTTTAACTCTATTAGCTTTATTTCTCAAGTCTCTTTCTAATTACTACCATTTTCTTCATTTCAGTTGGAATCCTCTTGTGTGTCTCATGATTTCTGATTGACGGCTGAATGTAGTACATGAAGAATTTTACACATCACTTAGGTCATAGTAGGATATTTGTTTCTATTTTGTTATAAACTCAGGCTTAGTGAAAATCCTCTTAACCCAGTCAGGACTGAAACAATGGTAAACTGCTTTCAGTTCTCCTGAGCATTGGTCTGTTTCAGTGACTACTAGAACATTTCTCTTCTGGGTCTCTACTAAAAATATAGCATATTTACTAGCTCCATGACAGGTCCTGCTCTTTGCAACTTGTTTCCCTGTCTTTGTGAGAGTACAGAAATAGCTGCTCAAGGTTTCAAGTCTCTCAATAGGATTTTCAAAGCTAGGGTTGTTGAAATGTGGTGTCAAATGCTATGCTTTGTCACCTCCCTCTCAAAATTGGAGCAGTCAGCTTTCAGACACCATGAGACGGATTTTTTTCTTAACCATTTGCTCATCTCTTGAGAAGTATTCATTTGAACTCTGCCTGTGCTCGCTCGCTCTCTCTCTCTAAAAAATAAATAAATAAATATCTTTAAAAAAATTTCATTTGAAATAATCCAGTTCACATTACTAAAAACAGAACTCTCCACAAATTTTTTCTCAATCAGTATCTGAAATACTCATTTTTAAAAATATTTTAGATATTCTGATATATCTCACAGTAAAGAATTTTATGTGTAAAATATTTTTATGTAAATCATACTTCTACTTTTATCATAGTTATTTAGACTGGTAGTTTGTCTTACTCATCTTCATAATATTGTCTTGTATGTTAGCCTCCCCCCCAATGCTAGTTGCCATTGAATGAAATATAAATGGCTACTTTTTATTATTGATGCTCTTCAACTATCCTAAAAACAGATCTATCCCAACTTAGCTAATTTGTTTTGTTGTTGGAAATAAAAAGATTTGTTTTTACTTTATTCATAATTTTTTTCATTTCCCTGATTTGTACAGCAGTAGTTATCGTAGCAAATTATAAAATGGTTTTAGATAGCTGTAGCATTTGATAATAACACCCTACCTTGATAGCTAGTAAATATAATATCCACCTCATTTGACTAACTTGCAAATTGTTTTATTACTTGAGATATTCTATGTTTGAAAACCTAGTACACCCTAGGCAGTACAAGTGAATGGTGATTGTTATATTTACTGAGAGGTAAAATTACCCCACATTAAGATTCCGGCCAGTGCCTGATACAATCACCTGAAAATTTACTACCTACCGAGTTTTATTATGGAAACAAAGAAAAGATTTATTTCTTAAATATTTGAAAGGATATAAATGTAATAAAGTTAAAAATGATAATTGCGCTGTTCTAAGGACAACCAGCTTCTGTCAGTTGCCAATAAATTAACATATCTGTTATTAGAATGATATACAAAATAAAGCTAAAAATGTCCCATAGAAGATGTGTTATTACAGAAACTGAATGTTTTTAAGAATAATTCAACAACGTTGATTGTATAACTTTTTTGTAGGAAAGGTATTTTTGAAATATTCTTTTTGTGCGAATTTAAGAAAATATTTTCATGCTAATTTATTATACATTAGATTTCAAAATAATCCTTTTCTGCCTTAAGACATAAATGATAAGTTTTATACATATCTCATGTAATTTAAGGTCAGATATACAGGATTTGTTTTTTATTTATTTTATTATTTTTTTAAGATTTTATTTACTTATTTGACAGAGATCACAAGTAGGCTGAGAGGCAGAGAGAGAGAAGGAGGAAGCAGGCTGTCCACAGAGCAGAGAGCCCAATGCGGGGCTCGATCCCACGACCCTGGGATCATGACCTGAGCTGAAGACAGCAGCTTTAACCCACTGAGCCACCCAGGTGCCCCTAGGATTTGTTTTTTATTAAAATAACTGCTTTAGGGACACCTGGGTGGCTCAGTCAGTTAAGCTGCTGCCTTTGGCTCAGGTCATGATCCCAGGGTCCTGGGATTGAGTCCTGCATTGCAATCCTTTCTCAGCAGGGAGCCTGCTTCTCTCTCTACTTCTGCCTGCCACTCAGCCTACTTGCATCCACTCTCTCTCTCTCTGACAAATAAATAAATAAAATCTTTAAAAATAGATAAATAAAAAAAATTTAACTCTTTAAAGGTAACTATTAATCACTATTTATTTCTTTATAGAATCTTTGCCTTCAATAATTAAAACAAGGTAAATTGCTTTCATATGTTTTTAACCAAATTTTCAGGCATAACTTCCATATCATAAAATATACCCATTTTACATATACAGTGCAATAAATTTTGACAAATTTATTCACCTATATACCACAACTCTAAACTGCAGACATGCCCTCCTTGCCTTTCTTTAATCAATCAACTCCAGCCTGCCACTGATTTGCTTTTTGTCATGATAAGTTAGTTACATCTTCTTTAGAACTGATACAAATTCAATCATCTAATATGTATTCTTTTGTGTTGGTCTTCTTTTTTCTCAGCTTAATATTTTTAAGGTCAGCAGTTTGTTTCACATGTACAACTTTTTAAATACTGTAATAAAAATATGCTATAAATGCAGTACTTGTTGTGTTTCTATACTCAAAATACAAATTATAGTTATTGAGAAACCAATTTTGCCAGGAACAGATGAAATCACAAGTATTAAATGTGCCTCAGTGGACAAAAGTGTTTGTTAGTTGGAATGGCCTATTTAGTGAGATTTACCTGCCATGGTGAACTCCTAATTACTGCAGATACAAAGTAAAAGATGAATGGTCAAGGTAATCTACAGCTGTCAGCCTCCCAGGGAAGAACTTTTCCTTGCCAAGAAACAAAACTGCTTTCTAATAACCCAAAGTCCTCCACACTCGCAATGAGTTTTAAATCTAGTGAAGAAAAGAAAACAGAAACACAAACTGAATTTCAGTACACAAAGTTACAAGTATATAAAGAGAGAGAATGTAAGATCTCACACACACACACACACACACAGTCCTTCTGATACAGAAACAGGACCTGACATACAGGCAGGGTTTTATCAAATAGAGACTAAAACTGAAAAAGTGATTTCAGACAGAGGAAACAATATGACCAAAGGTAGAGAGATGAACAAAATGCTTAGAATATTAAAATATCACTGCTTGGTGAATGTGAAAGGAAATAATCAAAAAGTAGTCTAGAAATGTAAGTAGATCAAATGCAGACCATGGAAGTTTTCACATGCTAAATGACAGTATGTTTCTTTACTATTGGATGGGATGCTATTGGAGCTATTTGATGGGATGTTTTCTACTATCTAATATTATTAGTCAGTTCCCATGATATGATGATAGAATTGGAGATATTTGGAATTCTGGTTTGCATCTGACTTCAGTGGAAAACCTCTAGTGGTTCATAGTTATGGAATATGCTATCCTATCCACTGCTGTAATTCTGTGTGCATATGTGTATAAATGCATGGGTGTATTGTATATAGATTAAGGATAATCTATCAATTTTTGTTTCTTGAAAGTTGTTAACATTTATAGAGATTGAACAATGTTAAATACCTACTAGGTAACTGAAAATTATCATATGATATTTTTCTTTAGCCTTGACAATGGGGTGTATTATATTAATGTGTTCCTTTATATTGAGCCACATCTGCTTCCCTGGAATAAGTTCCATTTAATTATGATATGCTATATTTTTTTAGTATCCTCTTGGTCTGTCCACAAATCTTCTTTGTGAGATTTTGCATTATATTCTTAAGTGAGTTTGTGTGTCATTTTCATTTATGATGCAATCTTTTCATGTTTCATGATAAATATATACTAGCTTCATATAATAAATGTGGAAGTTTTCATTTCATTTCTGTGCTCTGGAGTTTAAGTAGATTTCTGAATATCTTATTCTTAAAATTCCTCTGGGAATTTATCTGATCCTGGTGCTTTCTGCTGGATATACTTTTTTTTTTTAAATTTGATTTCTACTACAATATTACATTTATTTAGATTTTGTTATTTGTTTAGTAATCTCTCCTTTTTGTATCATGTTTGGTGGATTTATACTTATCTGTCTCTATGGAAGTAAATTTTAGAGAGTTTAATCTTTTTTAAAAATGTGCTTTCCAGCAAGAATTGTGCAGAGTAAACCTACATTATAAATTCCTCTGATTATTATTTACCCTTGCCATTTTCAATTACTGCATTTATAGTTTCTCTTTTTTCTTTATTTTTCCTTATAGTTGGATTTGTTTGTGAGTCACGTAGTTTGTAGATTTATTTTACAACAAATCACTTTTTTAAGGCTTATTAAAGGTTTATCAGATAAATTTTACGTTGCCCAGTTAAATTTGAATTAAAAACACAGGCACATAGACACACTTTTTTGTGTGTAAGTTTGCCCCAAATACTGCATAAGCCATAACTACATAAAGATGGTACATGTCTTGTTTTATTTTGTTTTAATAAAAATAAAGAACTTCCTATTTAGATTGGAAGATGGTGGTGGACTAGGAGGACCCAAGGCTCACCTCATCCCATGAATACGACTAGATAATTATCAAATCTTAAATACCCCAGAAATTGATCTGAAGACTGGTAGAACAAACGCCACAACTGAAGGGAGAGAAGAAGCCATATCAAAGAAAGTAGGAGGGATGCCTGGGTGGTTCAGTTGGTTAAGCAGCTGTCTTTGGCTCAGGTCATGATCCCAGCGTCCTCGGATCGAGTCCCACTTCAGGCTCCTTGCTCGGCAGGGAGCCTGCTTCTCCCTTTCCCTCTGCCTCTGCCTGTGCGCGCGCTCGCTCTCTCTCTCTCTCTCCCTAACAAATAAATAAATAAAATCTTTAAAAAAAAAAAAAAGAAGGTAGGAAATGTGGAGATGCGGTTTTGGAAAGAAATGGATCTTGGCTGCTGCAGTGGGGAGGGATCCATGGCTGTGGAGAAGGGCAAGAGATAGACTAACACACAGGGAAGCCCATATAGGGAAGCTGAATCCCCATAGCAATTGACTTGGAAAGTGATAGAGGTCAAATTTCAGGAGTTCCTGAAACCTGCAGAGCTTAAAGCCTGGAGTTCTAAAGGTCAGTGGGCTTGGCTCAGGGAGAGCCTGGAGGCATTGGGGTTGCTTTTGGAAAAGGGAGGAAACTGCCCAAGGACATATAGCATGGAAACAACCATCTAAAGTGTGCCCAGGACACACAGTGGGGAGGTTATTTGCTCATCCCAGAATATGTCCCAGAGAGGCAGAGAGGCAGGGTTAACAGAGAGATGCTCCTAGGAGCAAAGGAATTGGCTAGTGCCATTTTCCTCCTTTGCCCCTCAGTAGAAGCATAGGGCCATCTGCGGGAACCAGCATGGCTCCAATCCTAGCTAACTTCTTACACCAGTTCCTACTCCCCTAAACTGTGGTGGAATCACCCTTCACAGTCTAACTTGCCTTAGTCCCAAGCATCAGGACCCCTCCCTCAGAAGACCAGTCCAAACCCCTGCCAACACAATGTGTCCTGACCTGAGAGTTTGTTGACTCAGCTCTGGGAGTGACAGTGCCAGTTCACAAGCCGATCGGAGCACATTCAGTTAAAACTCACCACATTAGACCAGGGACCAAACACTACCTGCCAGAGGCAGAGACAGTGCCTGCAAACTACTGGCCTGAAGGATAAAGTAGCCAGGACACAATAGCAAAGCAAACATGGCACACAATGAAGACACTCCCAGAAGCACCAGGCCCTGGAAATAGGGTACACTGCATTGCAAGGCACTACAAGACCTCTTCGTCATAAGGCCATTACTCTCAAGAACAGGAGGCATAGTTAATTTTCTAACCTAGAGAAATAGGCACAGAGACTTAGACAAAATGAGCAGACAGGAGTTGTCCCAAATGAAAGAATAAGAGAAGGCCATGGCCAGAGATCTAAATGAAACAAATATAAGTAACATGCTTGAGAGAAAATTTAAGGATCATAAAGATACTCACTGGGTTTAAGAAAAAAGTGGAAGGTACGAGTGCGGCGATTAACACAGAAATAAAGAATAACACAGCAGAGCTGGACCCTTGGGGTGCCTGGGTGGCTCAGTTAGTTAAGTGTCTGCCTTTGTCTCAGGTCATGATCCTGGAGTCCCAGGATCAAGCCCCACATTGGGCACCCTTCTCAGCAGGGAGTCTGCTTCTCCCTCTGCTCCTTCCCTGCTTGTGCTCTCTCATGCTCTTTATCTCAAATAAATAAATAAAATCTTAAAAAAAAAAAAAAAAAGAGAGAGTTGGATCCTTAACCAACTGGGTCACCCAGGTGCCCCAAATTCATATTTAAGTACTGACATTATCATAATGGTATTTTTAGTAAACAAAGGTCAAAGTGCATATACAGTATGCTATATTTCTTTCTGAGTAACAAAGTAAATTTGGAAAAATATACAGTATTTACTTATTTGTGCAAAAAACACAGGAAGGGTGAATAGAAAAAATAACAAAGTTGGTTACAAGCAAGACGTGAAAAAGAATGGCATTGAAAGGATAGGGTAATAGGAACAGGGATAGAATGAAGGATAATTTCTGGAATGTTTTTATATACTTCTCATTTTTAGAATCATGGTAATCTTTCATGTAGCCAAAAATGAATGAAAATCAACAAATATAGGACCAATGGAATAAAATGTAATGTAAGCAAAACAAATGAAACTAATTGTAGGGAAGGAAAAAGTAAATTTTGAACATGATGTTTTACCTGTATTTCCATGGTTATGAAATAATTTCAGAAATAGTTTGTGTGTATTATGGAACTGAGAATATGAGTAAATATATTGTGGACAATAAAGATTCAAGATTCTTACCAGTAGAATAGGGAATTATAAATACGGAAAGGAGAAAGGCTAAAATAGATCTGATGTTTGACTAGAATTAGAAGTATAACTATGATTTTATTATGTTTATATATATATGCATTATATTATTTTATAGAATTATTAGAATTTTATAGAATTATATTTATATAGATGTATTTATATATACATAAAATTACATAAATAGGTCTATTTATGTATCAATGTATAGATTTGTAAATATATATACATGCATATTATTTGGTTATAAATATACATGTATATATGGCTATGGGGACAAAAGTATCTATAAATTATTTCAATTATCTAAGCTTAAAAATATTTTAAATGAAAAAGCTAAAAGATATACTATTTCCACTGACATTATCTCAAAATCTACCCCACACCTTTTTTTTTCCTTTTTGATGCAGATTCTTAGACTAATTTAAAAGTAAAATCCCCTTTTCTTCCTTCACACAATTTGTTTATTTATGTTCTATGATGAAACATTTTCAGTATTTTCTATTTTTATTGTTTTTCTTTACAACTGAACACATTTAATAAAGTAAAATGAATGACTGAGGCTAGAAAAATCACCCCTTTTTTCACAATCATTTCCACCTATTCATCAACTGAATTCCTATTAGCATGTCTAGCCACTTTTTGCTATACAATTTACTCATTAAAGTTGATCCACATCATAGAGTGACCATTAAAGTGAAATCTACTTGATGTCATTCAGTGAAGATAATGACTTCAGAGTCCTAATATTTTTCCAAGTCAGTTACCACAAAAGTGACAAGATTAAAGATGCATCTTGAATACTGCATTTGTCTTCCAGATACAATGCTCTACACTTAGTAAATATTTACAATCTTAGTTGTTAGTCACCAACAATTATAGGACTTACCCTCATTTCATTTATTCAAAATGTCAATAATTGCTCATTTTTTGTACACAAGATTATGGAGTATTCTCCTCTGTATTTATGGGAATTTATTATAGCTACAGAGACATGAATGCAAGAGTATGTTGGAGCTGGCTCACACTGGCTCTGAAGAACTGATTGGCTGTCCATTTCCTGAACCCCATGTTCAGTGACATCATACTGATAAGATAAAATCTCCACAGTCCATGTGTTTACAATATGGGAACTGGTATATGCTATCAGTCAGCTCCCCTTCCCATTCCATGTCTCCCCCCCCAACCCCTGCCTCCGTGGAGCTGTCTGCTAAATATTTACTAGCACTCTACTACTCTAACATCCTCTGGAATATGGGAGAGTCTATATGGATAAAAATTCAGCTTGAAAGTTGCAAGTTTAATAAGGTTTCCTTTTTCCTTATTCAGCTTCAGCCACACTATTCTTGTTGCCTTCCTAGGAAAAGTAGGCTCTAAAAGCAGAACTTTTGCCCTTGCTGTTTCCTCTGCCTGGAATACTATTTGCCCAGATGGCTGTATTGCTTGTTCCTTCATTCCTTTTAGATATGCCTAAAAAGGCATTAATTAGTGAAGCTATCCCTGATCTCACTACATGAAATAATTTCCTTGGGTAATTATGGACATCCAGCAATCCTCTTCCCTGCAAAAATATAGATTTGTTCCACTCCATAGCCAGATCACTATCTGCAGTACTCCTTATTGACGTGCTGTCTGATTACTGCCCCTTTATCACTAAAATAACACAAGCTCTGCAACATCAGGCGCTTTGCCAAATTTGCTCACATTTCTATCTGCAAGGTCTAAAAACCAACACATAAGTGACACTCAATATATATAGTAATAAATAACCATAATGGAAATACCACTGTTAATAGTATTTAAAAATATAAATTTCTTATTTTCCTATAAAAGTAGTTTAAAATTATTTGTATACTTTTTCTTAAAGACTTTATTTATTTATTTGACACAGAGAGAGAGAGAGCACAAGCAGGGGGAGCAGCAGGCAGAGGGAGAAGCATATTCCTTGCCTGCTGATCAAGGAGCCCCACCTGGGACTCGACTACAGGCCCCTGGGATCATGACCTGAGCTAAAGGCAGATGCTTAGCCAACTCAGAGCCACCCAGGCACCCCAAATTATTTATATTCTTAAAAATTAGTGTTTTAAATATATATATGTATATATATATATATCTCACATATTTATAATTTCTGTCTCTTATCTGTTTAACTCTCAATCTCTTCATGTAAATATGCTTTCTTTAAATGTTCCTTTAACATGGTTTTATCCATATTAGTAGACATGCATTAAATAAATACGTTAGCTATTATAAATGTCACACTGAAGAACTGCTTTCTTGATAAAATAATTTTGGGTAATAATGTGCAAAAACTACATTTTTTGGGTGTGTTTATAGTCCTAACACATGCTTATCAATACTAAGAAGTATCATTTGAAATTTTTTGCTCATGTTTTAATAACACTGTTGTATAATGTGTTTGTTAATTCTTTCAACAAACCCCTCCTTGATTATATACTTTAAACATACCTTCCCCTGTGTTAGGAACTTACTGATTTTTTTTTGCATTTTTTATTAATAGTGGGGCTTACAAAATTTAAATTATATAACATTATTTCATAACTCATATACATTAGATGCATAGACCCTTTAAAGTTTAGAAAGTGCTTTCATAAATATTGTCTCACTTGATCCCTACAATGGGACTTAGCATCCCAATTTTTTTGGTAAGGACACCGAACAGATTTTGGTCATATGAATCTGTTTCCTTATCAGACTGTGATTTCCAATTCCTTGGAAATAAGAAACATATCTAATGGATTTTTGTGGTCCCACAAAATACTATCCTAGGTGTTAGATAGTAAGTGAGAGCCATTATGAATAAATGAATGAGCAAATGAGTGAATGAATTCTCAGGATACTTGCATTAACATCTCAGAAAGTAACTTATACAAGAAAGGTACAATGCCTGAACTTAAATCAAGAACTTCTGACCTCAAGCTTACTGTTCTTTCTTCAAAGATAAATTGAAAACACCTTGATTTATTTTAATTAAAGACTTTTTACAAAGTCTTCAATCTTTAGGGCACTTTCAGATTTATAGCAAAATTGAAGGCAGGTACAATGATTTACACACATTTCTTCTCTTGCCCTTATGTGTGTCTAGTCTTTCACATGAGAAACAACCCCCGTCAGGGTGGAAAATTGTTAAAACTGATGAACCTACAATGACACATCATAATCACAGTCTATAGTTTACATCAGTGTTCACTTTTGGTGTTGTACATTTTCTGGGTTTGGGCAAATGTATAATTATATGTATCCATCATTATGGTAGCATACAAAGTATTTTCACTGTCCTAAAAACTGTGTACTCTGCCCATTCATTCCTATATCCTACGCCTCCAGCCCCTAGCAACCATTGCACTTTTTCACTTGTCTCCATGGTTTTGTTTTTTCTAGAGCGTCATATAGTTGGAATCCTACAGGATGTGGCATTTTCACATTGGCTTCTTTCACTTAGTAGTATGCATTTAAGTTTCTTCCATGTCTTTTCATGGCTTGGTAGCTCTTTTTCTCTTAGCACTGAATAATATCCCATTGTCTAGATGTTTATTTACCCATGCCAGAAATCTCTTGCTTGCTTCCAAGTTTTGGCAATTATAAACAAAGCTTCTATAAACACCTGTGTGCAGGCTTCTGTGTGGAGTTAAGTTTTCAGCTCCACTGGGTAAATACCAAGGAGTGTGACTGGTAGATTGTATAGTAAGGGTACACTGAGTTTTGTAAGTAACCACTGTCTTCCAAAGTGAGTGTATCATTTTACATTCCTACAGCAAAGAATGACAGATTCTGTTGTTCCACATCCTCACCAGCATTTAGTTTTGTTAATGATCTGGATCTTGGCCATTGTAACAGGTATTTCATATTTTCATTGATGTTTTAATTTGTATTTCCCCAGTGACATATGATCTATAGTTGGCATCTTCTTTGGTGAGGTGTTTTTTAAGGTCTTTGAACACTTTTTCCTTAGGTTGTTTTCTTATTGTTGAGCTTTAAGAGTTCTTTGTACATTCTGCATAATTGTCCTTTGTCAGCTGTGTCTTTTGCAAATACTTTCTCCAAGTCTGTGACTTATCTTCTCATTCTCTTGACACTGTCTTTCGCAGAGCAGAAGTCCAGCTTATGAATTATTTCTGTCACGAATCATGCCTTTGGTGTTTGTATCTAAAAAGTCATTGAGTCATTGACTCAAGGTCACTCAGGGTCATCTAAATTTTCTCTTATGTTACTTCTAGGAGTTGTATAGTTTTGCATTTTACATTTGAGTTTGTGATACATTTTGAGTTAATTTTAGTAAATGGTATAAGGTCTCTGGATAGACTTTTTTTTCATGTGGATGTCAAGTTTTTCCAGCACTATTTGTTGAATATCTTCATTCCATGGTATTGCATTTGATCTTTTGCCAAAAACCCAGGTGACCACATTTGTATAGGTCTGTTTCTGGCTTGTATTTGGTTCCATTGATCTTTTGGCTATTCTTTCTCCAGTACCACATTGTCTTGATTACTGTAGCCTTATACAGTAAAACTTTAAGTCAGATAGTGTCATTTCCTCCAAATTTGTATTGGCTCTTCTGGATTTTTGTCTCTCCATATCAACTTTAGAATCAGTTTGGTCATAGCCACAAAATAACTTGCTGGGATCTTTACTGGTATATGAATTCATAGATCAAGTTGAGACAAAATGACATCTTGATAATATTAGCACCTTAATTTACATATAAGAACAGAAAGGATCCATTTGACAATTATTATGCACCAAAAGAACACACACAGGGATTGAGATTCATCAAATAAATTACTAATACTGCAAGTGTGAAGCTTTTGGAATTTAGTATGGTATAAACACAATATTTTTTTAATATATTTTTTTAAATTTTTATTTATTTGTTATAGAGAGAGAGAGAAAGCAAGCACAAGCAGACAGAGAGGCAGGCAGAGGCAGAGGCAGAGGGAGAAGCAGGCTCCCTGCCGAGCAAGGAGCCTGATGTGGGACTTGATCCCAGGACGCTGGGATTATGACCTGAGCCGAAGGCAGCCGCTTAACCAGCTGAGCCACCCAGGCGTCCCTAAACACAATATTTTTAAAAATACTTATTAACCAATAAATTTATTAAAAATTATTTTATTATATTATAACCTCTCCTCCCATAAGCCATCTTTAATAGTTAAGGGAGCTCTTCAGAATGGCTATTGTGGTAATAAAAATACTGAAATGAAAATCATGTATTTGTGGTTCTTAACATATTTCTTCCTTTCACATGACTCCAGGTTTACCACAAAAATAATGCAGTTTAGATACACTTTAGCAAGCAATTGATGGCAAGTTTCAGAATACTGTGTACTTCTAAAATGGAATAAATATTTTTAATTATACTCATATACTAAACACAGGAAAATTCAAATAAGCAACTAAGATACTTGTACCTAAATTATGTAACTAAAGAAATGTCAAGGACTAAGACAAAATTTGAGTCAGAAGTAATATTTACTGTGATTGAACCAGGACACTGGCTAGTATAAACAACATTTAGACACAAATTGAAAACACTGGGCAATCATGGCAAATTATCACCACCATTTAGAATTGAGGTTTCATCATTTATAGGAGCCTGAGTCTGAGCAGACCATGCCCACAATAAATGAATAACCTGTTTAAGACTGTTTTAATTAGCTTTCAATGTAGCTGATTTGCAGTAATGATGCTAATAATGAGAAAGCACAGGGTGGCAAACATGTATATAGGTTCTTTTGGAGGAAAAGATAATTTTTATGCCCAGCTCTGCCACGACTTGCTATGTGAATTTAAGCAAGAAATTTGCTACTTTGAGCCTCATTTTCTTTATCCGTAAGGTAATAATTTTAGACAGCCCTCTTTCTGAAGACTGTTTTGACAAATAAATTGCCATAATGTTTGGTGGTGTGTACAGCACACTCGTTGACCTCTTATTGGGCATTTATTAAATTTGGGTTCAGATTTACCTTCTTTAATGCGTTGACAACTCAGGATTCAAATTTCCGATTGGTTTTCATGTACTTCTAGTTGGAAAATACATTATTACAAAAGGCAAAATAGTTCAATGTTGCTTGTTTATGAGCCTTAAGCAATCCTCCAAAACTGCAGGAGACACAAAGAGACAGCCACAGGAGACATCTCTTTCTATTTAATAATTTAGACTAAAATAAATGAGAAGATTTTGGAGGAAATATTTAAGACACTAGTATCTGGTTGGTTTTTTATCAGAGAAGACTTCACTAATTTGCTTTGGGAACAGCAATACTTTATTGGAATGTTATTTTTCCCAGGGCAGGTATCCTCTCTCCTAGCAAAGGAACACAAAGAGAGTGCCAGTTTAATGCTCTGGAAAAGACTGTCAGTTCCTCCTGAGTTCTGCTCATGCATCTTAATGCATCATCAGGTTTCCTGTAGACGACCACATTTCAGGCCCTTTGACAAAACCCCTATAAAAAAAGATATGATGTTCAAGAAATGGAGGTGGCTTGAATAATTTAACAGCTACATATAGGCCTATGAAATATTAAAGGGACAATAGCGTACAGTGGGGAGTTTTACAAAGATTTGAGCATGACATCAGTCTCCTCCTTGCACAGTTGGCTGTTTGGCTCTAATGATAGTTAATGAGTTACGATGGAGAGACAATAATTAGAATGGAGTTAGTAAGTAGTTTAATAAAAGCTAAACCTGCTTACTGACATTCAGGTATTTAAAAAGTAGAAGAGCTCAAGCAACTTTTCTTCAGAATTCGGTACTAATACGAAAAATCATTTTGAAAAGGCTTCCATTCTTGTTACTTTTAAATAAATGTGTTATGAACAAAAAGTGTTCAGCTAGCTATGTATTACCTTCAAAAATATGATATTCTTTAATAATCCCTCTGTGAAGGGAAAGGCGAGAAATCAGGTACACCATCTCTGAGGTTGTGCTGAAATGATATGAAAAATCAATGATTTATCATTTCATATAGTATATCTACACACTCAGCCCCACTTTATAATCCAGATCATCTCCATCAGAGAATCATATGGTACTCATATTAAGCAGAATGGCCCAAACAGGAACTCTCATTTTCTTAACTGCAAATCTTTGGTTTAGACCTCTACAATAAGCATTTAAAATGTATATTTGTTTCTAAAATTATTTGTCTTTAATTTATTCAATTTGGGGGGCAAGACAATATGCTTACAAAAAACTATAATTGGATAAAGGGACATTTAACCCACTTTAATTGAAGTAAATATTGGTGCCACTTTGTACTGTGCCATTTTGGTATTACTTCTAACAGGACTCTGTTTTGTTTTGCATTTCCTAACACTGTACTGCATTTCTTCTTTGAAGAGACACCTAAGGATGAGGAGAAATGGAGAATAAGGGGCTTGTTCCTCAAAGGAGTACTTTCCTATGATAGCTATGATCGTGATCTCCTTGTTAGATGAATACTTTACATACAGTTAAGCAGTGATATGAAGTTGAGTTTCTACCAAAGACTCAAGGTGTGTTTTATATTCTCTCTGTTTCTAGAGAAATCCACAGTATATCTAAGACTGTATATGGCTCAATCAGGAGTCACAATGGGTCCACAAAATAATGATTCCTTTTCTCTGGACATTAAAAATCTCAGAAGAGTCATAAACAGTTCAATAATGTAGTTATTCTATTATCAATATAGTCCCTGCAAAATGTTTTATACTTCTAGAATTATTTCTGCATATATAATTCCATAGGAAACTTATTTTGCATAACCCTATGGGAAAGATTTGGAAATAGGGTATATTCCAAGCAGAAACAATTCTGCAAGCTAGACACTTTGTCAGTTACTGGGAATTCAGAATTATATAAGATATGGAGCATGCCTTTGGGAGCATAGCCATAGCTGGTAGGGCAAATCACCTTTGAAATTGTCAATAATTTTGCTTTCTTTTAAACAATGCCCAACCTTTGCATTTTGACTACCACTAATCTTATCTCTTTCATTCTAAACTAGCTAAGTGGGACAACTGGTATATCCTGTATATTCTCTGTAATTGGTATAACAAAAAAATTACCATGATCCATTACTTGACCATGGTGAAATAATTAATAATGATACTCTTTCATTAATGCATGTCAGTATAGAATACCCAGAAAATAAACAGCAGCAATTTGTCAGAATTGGCATCTGAGGTAAAAGCCAGGCCCAACCTATACTCACCTCAGCCTCTGACATAATAGTTCTCTTGGTCTCAGATAACTCTCAGGTATCGCCAGCATAAGCTATCTCCTTCACAAAGCCATATTCTTATCCCAATCTCTAATATGATAAACACGTTCTTTAGTTAAAATCTCCCAAATCACACGAGTCTTGGATTTTGTTACATATTTTTATTATATAGCTTGCTTGCATTCTTCTTTTATTTCTAACTTTTTGTTCCAGATTCATATGCTCTCTAAGGACATGAGGTTTGTCTCAGTTGTTGATATACTACTATTAATGCTACTTTGGAAGAATATGTAGTACTTAACCAAATTCACTAAATCCATACCATTTTTTTCCATTCTAAAATTTATTTTTGTTCATATTTGAAAGCTGTCTTAGTATACTGCTCATAGACGTAATTGCACCAATAACCGGCCTCAAATATAAATAATGAAAATGACATAATGCTGTCTGCAAAACATTCAAGCAGATTTATGTTGGTAAAAGCAGATAAAGATTTTATTCAAAAATGACTATACAATATGATTTCACTCATGTGGAATTGAAGAAACATAACAAAATTAACAAACAGGAAAAAAGAGACAAACCAAAAAATCAGACTCTTAACTATAGAGAACAAACTGATGGTCACCAGATGACAGGTGGGTGGGGAAGATGGCTGAAAAAGTGATGGAGATGAAGAGTATCATTATCTTGATGATCACTGAGTGCTATATCGAAGTGTCCAATCACTATATTGTACACTTAAAACTAATATAACATTGCATGTTAACTATACTGGAATTAATAAAAAGAGTACACTTATCATGATGAGCACTGAGTAATGTATAGTATTGCTGAATCTACAAAATTGCATACCTGAAACTTATATGGCACTGTATGTTAACTATAGTGGAATTAAAATTAAAAAATGACTATTAAATTACGATTGCTTTGAAATGTAACTTAAATTTAGGAATATCCTGTTATAGTTTAAATTTAAATGTTCTTACTAAGAACGTTGGTGGAGAATTTTCTATTTTGCACCTAAAGTTCAGGTGTACAAAAAGATATGATAAGTATATTTTAACTCTAAAAGTTAATTTAGCTAATGAAAACAAGCCAATGTATTTTACAGGAGACTTGAGTATTTAAGGTGGCAAACAACTGTGCGTGTGTGTGCATAAAACTAGCCATCAATTTTGCTGTTTTGTCCTCTCTTAAATAATAGCTAAAATAAGTGTACAACCTTGAAATAAAGCAAAATTACAAATGATTAGCACAGTTGAACATCTAGTGAGTTACTCAGTATTGAGAGGACATATATATATCTAGACATATATATCAAGAACTATATCATGTGGTACTTAATCTCAAGCAGTAGACTGCTTTATTAGGAAGATAAAACATACTAGACAATATGTTTTTCTTCCTTAATTCATATATTTTACTTTGTCTTTTGCTTTCCTGTTTCTTTAATGGATACTAACTTAATCCATTGAGGTAGGAATGTCTTACTAAAAGTATATATAAACAACCAGGGGCACCTGGGTGGCTCAGTGGGTTAAGCCTCTGCCTTCGGCTCAGTTCATGGTCTCAGGGTCCTGGGATCGAGCCCCACATCGGGATCTCTGCTCAGCGGGGAGCCTGCTTCCTCCTCTCTCTCTCTCTGTCTGCCTCTATACCTACTTGTAATCTCTGTCTGTCAAATAAATAAATAAAATATTAAAAAAAAACAACCAGTGTTCCACAGATTAAATATTTTGCAGATTTAAGTGATAATAGATCTAGACTCTAATCTCAGCTCTGCCATCTACTCATGAATTTTTACTGTCCCCAAAAGTTTGTCCTGAGAATCACAAAGCATAATGTGTGTGAAAATGCTTTGAAAATTATAAAGCCCTAAATGAATATGTCTGTTTTCATCATAATGATGTTAATGGTCTATAGCCTATTTACTTCATATACCTGTATGTTTAAGGTATCTATAGATTTTCATTTCTGAAAATGAGGTATTTTTAACCTAAGTTCAAGACTGTTATTCAAAAAAATTTTTTTTAACATTTTATTTACTTATTTGACAGACAGAGATCACAAACAGGCAGAGAGGGAGGAGGAAGCAGGCTCCGAGCAGAGAGCCCAATGCGGGGCTTGATCCCAGGACCCTGAGATCATGACCTGAGCCAAAGGCAGAGGCTTTAACCCACTGAGCCACCCAGGCGCCCCTGTTATTCAAAATCTTTACAAGTACCATGGCCCAGACACTAGGAGGCCAGAATCGCAGATGCCTGCTGTAACTCTCGGGTAGGCTTCCCTGGAGATCCAGATAACGGAGGTACATGGAGTCTGGGAGGTGCCAGGGTGACTAGCCTGGCAAAGGGTCTAGCAGTTTGCATTAACAACAAATATTAATTGGCACCACCACATTGCTACAAAGTATATAATTCTAATTATGCTTTCCTAATCTAAAAAAACCAATTTAGATTATTTTATTATTCTGAATACTTCTAGGGGTTATCTCCTCACCTTTAAACAATGTCTCCAGAATTCTATTATTCAATTTATGAAATTTAACTTAACTGATTGACCCTCCAGAAATAGAAGATGAGAACTTTCAGATCATTTGCAATGTTCCAGAAATGTTTTGCACATCCAATTACTCTCCTAAATTATTGTTACAGTATGTAACCAGATTAAAGCCATGACTCAAGTTGTCTGGTCTCGTAGAGCTTCTCCCGCAATTGAAAAAACAACAGCAATGTGGTCCAGTATCCAAAATAATTTCAAAATGATAGAAACTCTTTATTTGCATGTTTCCAACACCAATAATTTTATAGCACATGACAATAGTTCTAAGACTTTTTAAATCACTCATTAACTTTTATTATAATCCACATCTACCACAGTACCTTTCTTATCAAATTCCTCTTTTATCCACAACTTAATTATGTTTGTTTTGGTTACATTTTGTTTTCCTTTTTAAAAACCAGCTTCTCTCCAAGCCCAAACCCACACATCTTTGTCACTTCTCCATTAACTTTTACATCAACAGGATTTTTCCCCCTATTTTAATTTTGAAATTTGTCACTTCTAACTACTAAAGAATAGCTGGGCATGGGCCCCACAGAAGACAAGGTAAAGAACTATAAAAGAACTAAAACTTTTATAAGCAGAAATGAGAAAATTTAAAATATCCACTCAATGATAACAGTTATTTTTTAATAGAATCTATTTTTTTCTTAAGATTTTTATTTATTTATTTGACAGACAGAGATCACAAGTAGGCAGACAGGCAGGCAGAGAGAGAGAGAGAAGGAAACAGGCTCCCCACTGAGCGGAAAGCCCGACGCGGGGCTCGATCCCAGGACCCTGGGATCATGACCTGAGCCGAAGGCAGAGGCTTTAACCCACTGAGCCACCCAGGCACCCCTCAATGATAATAGTTATTACATCACAAGTAGTCACATACAAACACACTTAAATTTTGCTTACATTTTGTTTAGTGATTGAATATCCAGAGTTAACTTCTGATCTACATTTTTTTTGAGATTTTATTTATTTATTTGACAAAGATCACAAGTAGGCAGAGGAAGGCAGAGAGAGAGGGGGAAGTAGGCTCCCTGCTAAGTAGGGAGCCTGATACGGGTCTTGATCCCAGGACCCTGAGATCATGACCTGAGCCGAAGGCAGAGGCTTTAAGCCACTGAGCCACCCAGGTGCCCCCTAAGCTACATTTTAATAGACAGTTTCATCATTTTTCCAGGACACACTTCTTTCATAATTTAGTTGAACTTAAGTTCATCTTTAGAAGCAATTTTTTCCCCAAAATGTGTTCATGGATTCACTAGTCTTTATGCTTGTGGATGCTGGAAAACAAAACCTATGTGGTCTTGATGAAAGATTGGCAGGTCAGCTAGCCATGAAATTTCTAAGTCAAAATTTATTTCATATTTGCTCACCATTGCTACTCATTAGGAAAATGCAAATCAAAACCACAATGAGATGTCACCTCATGCCTGTTAGAATGGTCATCATCAACAACAACAACCAAAAACAAGAAACAACAAATGTTGACCAAGAAGATGTGGAGAAAAGGGATCCCTTGTACGCTGTTGGGGATGTGAATTGGTACAGGCACTATGAAAACAGTATGAAGGTTTCTCAAATAATTATACCATATGATCCAGCAATTGCACTTCTGGGAATTTATCCAAAGGAAATGAAAACACTAACTCAAAAGGATATCTGCACCTCCATGTTCAAAACTATATTATTTATAATAGCCAAGACATAGAAAAATGTAAGTTGTCTACCGAACAGATAAATGGCTAAAGAAATTGTGACATATATTTTCAAGGAAATATGATTTAGCCAAAAAAAAACCCAAGAAACAAAACAAAGAAACAAAAACAAAGAACCCTACCATTTGTGACAACATGGATTGACCTTGAAGGCTGTATGCTAACTGAAATACATCAGACAAAGACAAATACTGCATGGTCTCAGTTACATGTGGAATTTGAAAAACAACAAAAGAAACAAATGAAACAAAATAAAACAAAAATCCCACCAAACTCATAGAGAAGAATCCCAAATTTGTGGTTACCAGAAGTGGTGGGTGGGAAGAAGGGGAATTAGAGGAAGATGGTCAGAAGATACTAACATTCAGTTTTAAGATAAGTAAGTACTGGGGATGTAATGTATATCATGATGACTATAGCTAACTCTGCTGTATGATAGATACGAAAGTTGTTAAGAGTGTAAATCCTGAGTTCTCATCACAAGGGGAAACATTTTACCTTTTCTTTTTATTGTATTGATATGTGATGATGGATGTTAACTAAAGGTACTGTGGTGATTATTTCACAAAATATATAAATCAAACCATCATGCTGTATGCCTTAAACTTATAGTGAGATGAGTCATCTGTTTCTCAATAAAACCAGAAAAAAAAATGCATTTTCTCTCGTTTTTCTTCATTAGTGACTTTCTGGAACTTGCTTATAGACAGTAAGTTTTCTATAGGGAAAAAAGAAAACCCAAGAGGTTTTCTCCTGCTTATGAAAACTTTTGTTGTTTTTCCTGACTTTGATTACAAGTTTTTCATTAACCCCTAAGACAAAATTATGCATTTTAATTGTTTCTGATATTAATCATTTTTTAATGATTTATTTATTTTAGGGAGAGAGAGAAAGAGCATGAGTTGGAGGGGCAGAAGGAGGGAGAAAGAATCTCAGGTAGACTCTGCACTGATTGCAGAGCCCAATGTGGGGCTTGATCTGATGACCATGAGACCATGACCTGAGCTGAAACCAAGAGTCAGACACTTAACTGGCTGTGCCAGCAAGGTGCCCCAAATAATCATTGCTTTTTATAGTTCCTTTAAAAATATGTTCTTTAAGTCTATATCTTTAGGTCTTTCATTCAAGAGGAAAAAGCTTTCTTTCTGGTTTATTTTGGAATGTTAACATCAAGTGTTTTCTATTCATTGAGTATATAAATTATGCACACATAGATCTCTTTTATGTGTCTTCGATACCTAATTCTTATCCTGAAACTTTCTTTCTTTTCAATGAATTTGGCTTTGTTTGCCTTGAGCCTGTCCTCTGTGCTTCTGATGTTTTAGGATGTCCTTTTCTCCCTTTTGATGATTCTCATGCTGTGTTCATTTTTGTTTTTATTTTCTTTTAATTTTTTTCTGAGTTCTACAACTCAAAAATTTCTCTCTTCTTTTTGTCCTAACCTCTCCTGTTTGATCCTTTTTTTTTTTTTTTTGGATATGTTTTAAATAGGTCTTATTTAAGTTTTCTTTATTTCATGATAAAATAGTTATCCCAAATTAACATACATTCTCAGAACATTTTGCCTTGTTATGTTTCTTCCCTTAGAGTAGACTGTAAATGGGAGCATTATTTTAGGGGGCCAGTTACATGTTGAACGAGAGTGCTGGGGCAGGGATGGAGCAATTTAGCCACTTAGATTTCAATGAGATATCACAAAGATTGTCTTACAAACTATGTACTGCTGTGTGTCAAGAATCCCTTACATAGTGCTTTACCATTTATTTATATCATATGACCAAGATACAAGTTCACAAGTTATTGGTACATTTTCTCCCTTATTTTTTCATACCTAGACGATGTACACACAAAGATAGTATATGAATACATCATTCACTAGCTCAGCCATTTATTTCTGCTTCATACTTCCAGTAAGGAATCAAGGATATTTAGGCATCCTACTCTAACATCCTGGCATTGATTTTCAAGCAATGGGTTATTAAAATGAATTTCCAAAGGTTGCTCATGTTTTTTAAGAAGAATATTTCTGCTTCTGATGATCTACAAGACATCTATATGCCCTCAGTCAAGCCCGATTTTTACTGATTTTAAAGCGCTTGTTGGGGTGCTTGGGTAACACAGTCAGTTAAGCTTCAGACTCTTGGTTTCAGCTCAGGTCATGATCTCAGGGTCCTGAGACTGAATGCTGCATTGAGCTCTGCACTCAGCATGGCGTGTGCTTGGTTTCTCTCTCCCTCTATCCCTACCTGTCCCTGCTCTCTCTCTCTCAAAAGAAACAAATAAATCCTAAAAACAAAAAAAAAAAATAACAAATGCTTCTTTTTATATCAATTTTTAGCATGTGGATGTTTTCTAATTTTCCCAAAAGTGTAATGTTTTTCTTTTATCCTAAATATTACCAAGGAGAACAAGATAAGGACACCTTAACTCAAACTTCTTTAACGGGAACACCCCATTAAGTTGTATAAATGCCAATTAGTATCCTGATCAGAACAAAGAATCCATAATTTGGAAATAAATTTAATAATTCTAGACCAAGAGTTATTTTTTTCAGAGTGAAGAAAAACCAGCTGCAGGAAAGGTCTATACGATGCTGTAGTCATTGATAGAGGAGTGGGATTTAGAGAAACAGATAGACTAAAGTGGCATGTTTAAATCCTGGCAGTCAGTGAGTCAGAAAAACAGGAAAAATGCTTAGCAAAGTCTTGCAAGGTGTACCTTGAGAAACCTAATATTATTTAATATACAAATTGGCTGAAAAGTTACACAGTCTGAGTTCAGTTTGACATTTTAACTTAATTTGTCTTAAGTGAACTTAAATGCCTTGTATGTTAGTGACATTTATTTTATGTAGCGATTTTGTATATATGTTACATAAATATCTTCTCTTTAAAACAGAAATTGAGGGGTGCCTGGGTGGCTTAGTGGGTTAAGCCTCTGCCTTCAGGTCAGGTCATGATCTCAGGGTCCTGGGATCGAGCCCCGGACCCAGGCTCTGGGGGGGGGGGCCTGCTTCCCCCTCTCTCTCTGCCTGCCTCTCTGAACACTTGTGATCTCTCTCTCTGTGTCAGATAAATAAATAAAATGTTTTAAAAAAAGAATTTAGGGGCACCTGGATGGCTCAATGGGTTAAAGCCTCTGCCTTCGGCTCAGGTCATGATCCCAGGGTCCTGGGATCGAGCCCCACATTGGGCTCTCAGCTCTGCGGAGAGCCTCCTTCCTCCTCTCTCTGTGCCTGCCTCCCTGCCTGCTTGTGATCTCTCTCTCTCTGTCAAATAAATAAATAAAATCTTTAAAAAAAAAGAATTAAAAAAAAAGAAATTGAACTTGTATATTTTGGTCTTAACGTCAATCAATGTAAATAAACAGTTTCTATTAATGGATAACCTATTATTAATCAATGTATTACATTAATCATTGTAAAAGAGTTTGCTAAAGTCAGGGCTGGCCAAATATGGAATGCATTGTTCATTTGTAGAGGTTTTGTACAAAGAGTATTACCAAAATGACATCTGGTCTTGAGGAGATTCAGGCAATGACTTGGTAATATATCTTAGAATCATGAGATGATATGGATTATTTTTGCAGTCATATTAAATATCATCTTTCACCGGGGAAATTGAGGTTCATTGAAGTTAGGTGATTTGTTTAAATTTCTTAAGACTGACTGATATATAAGACAAATCAAGCTTCGAGGTCATGGCAAAAATACACATTAAAGTTTCATGAGATTCTTGTTTCCTAAATCACTTTTAAAATAAATTATATTGCAAACTAAAAATACAGAAGCACTAACTACACAGAAGTTTTAAAATATTAACATGCTAAGCACTTTGCTTTACTTAAAGTACTGCTTTAATAGGAGGATTAAAACAAGATTACTATAAACAAAAAATTAGGAAAAACAGGAAGATAGTACGAGATTAGAGAGGCTCCCAAGAACACCATTCTTTTTTGATCCATTTTGAATTTTACACCATTCCACAGGTGTTTTTTTTTTTTTAATGTACTTCAGAATTCATGGTTATAGTCAATTGCTACTATAGGCTCAATTATTACCAGCTATATTTTCATCTATTCCTTTCACTGATCCCTGGGAAGTCTATGTCAAACTGACCTGTTCTAACTGTTCTTAGCCAGTGGGAACTGGACACTCAAAAGTATTAAACTTCTCTTTCATTATTAAATGCCCTCTCAAATGGGAGTTTTAACCTAAAAGACAAATCTGTCTTTTTTTTTTTAATGTTCTGCTCAGCAAGGAATAGTGATTCTACTGCAATTCTCAATGTAGTAGTGATTTCCCTTGAACATAACCACACACATTTTCACCACATAATATTTACTGTGCCATTGCTCTTCACGCTCGTTTACTCATTTCTTGTAAATCCAGTCCCTCTTGTTTCAGCCATCTGTACAGGTGACATTTCAAAGATTTGTGCCTAAACTGTAAACTAGGAAGTAAATTTTAAGCTTTGCAAATGATGTATGGGTTATGAGTTAAAACAATGCATATTATTGTGTGGAGGGTTCAGGGAGGACAAGTTTTGCACAGTTAAGGATGAATAGGGGTAACTGTTCCCTCACACTTTGGTCTCCCCCCCCTTAACCTTCTGAAAATCATTTTATAATATTTCAAAACCCCTATTTTGCTTGAAGAAAATTTAAGCCATATAACTAGGTTATTACATTTAAACAATTGAACTTTCTTTCTTTCTTTTTTTTTCCTGTGTGATTTTAATAGCGTGTGCATGGGGTGCCTGAGTGGCTCAGTCAGTTAAGCCTCTGACTTTTGATTTCAGCTGAGGCCATGAACTCAGGGCCATGAGATTGAGCTCCACATCAGGCTTCACACTCACTGGGGAGTCTGCTGGAGATTCTTTCTCTCCTTCAGACTTTCCTTTGGCTCATGTACATGTTCTCTCTTTCTCTCCGAAATAAATCTTTTAAAAAAATAGAGCATGCATCATGATGTGTACCTCATCGGATATGATGCAAGATTTTATGTTAATTGTACAACTTATTCCTTAAACTTCTCCTGGGGAAGAAAAAAACATAAAAGTTCAAAGTAGAACAGTAACTTCTAATAATTTCTTCATGGCATCTCCAAAAGGCATTGCCCACTTTCTGTTTTTAAGCTGCCAACCTAATTATGTTTTTACTCTTGTGTAGAGATTTGTGCAGAATCTCAGGTGTCACATTTCCAGTTCATTCTGCTTCTAACATACATTTTCCTCATTACTAATGTCATTCTTACCATACAGTTTACAGTCCTTCACAGTTTGAAAAGTGTCATGACAGTTTTATTCTTCACTCAGGCTGGAAGCCATCACATCTTCTAAGTAGCTTTCATTGATCATCTGATCAGGAAATGATACCATCTTTTAAATTTCTATGGTCACTCATTCCCATATGATTTTTGCCATATACTGGGGTAAGTAGTACTTTAGTTGTATGTGAATATTATGACACACTTTTAAGTGATTCCATGAAAGAATATATAAATAATGATGCTACTAATGTAGAGAGCAAGCACCATGAGGGATAACTCAATTATCAATGATCCCTTGAACCTTGAATTTGTCAACTTTGATTACTATATATACACACATAGGTGTCTCAGCATCTTTTTAAGAAATCTCTATCAAAGTGTAATTCACATGTCACATAATTCACTCTTTTAAAGGGTATGACTCAAAGGTTTTGGTGTGCTTTCAGTCCTGAGACCAAAAGGAAAAATTTCTGCTAACCCTTTGAACAAGGAGATGGATCCTTCCTTAGAGCATCCAGAATGGAACATAGACTGCTAACCTCTTGATTTTAGGCAGTGGGGACCACTGAAATACAGAGCTGTAAGACAATGTATTATGTTGTTTGATACACAAACATGTAGTGATTTATAATAAGCTCTCCCTCTGGCCTGCACTTTTCTGCTGAAAAATCTATTGACAGTCTTAGGGGCATTCTCTTGTATGTAATAAGCTGCTTTGATCTGTTGCATTTAAAATTGTCTTTAGCGGTTCACAATTTAATTACAATATGACATCATGTAGCTCTGTATGGATTTGTCTTATTTGGTAAGTTAGAGGCCTTGCTAGTTCTGGATTTCTGTTTCTTTCCTCAGGTAGGGAAATTTATATAGCTATTATTTCTCTGAAAAAGATTTCTTCCCCTTTCTGTCTTTCTTCTTCTGGGATACTTACGGTGTGCACAGAGATCTATCTGGTAGCATCCCATAAGTCCTTTAAGCTCACTTCACTTCTTTTCATTCTTTTTTTAACAAAAAATTTTGCTCCTCTGATTCAATGACTCTCAGTATCCTGTCTTTGAGTTCACTGATCCTTTTTTTCATTTAATCTAGTCTAATGTTGAATCTCTACAGTGAATTTTTCAGTTCAATTATTATACTCTTCAGTTCTAGGACTTTTGTTCAATATGCCTTTATATTTTCTATGTCTTTATTGAAGTTCTCACTTTGCTCCTGCATCCATAGTCTGACCTTGATGAACATCTTTATGCTTGTAATTTGGAACACTCTATAGAATAAATCACTTATCTCTCACTAAGATCACTGTCTGGAGAATTACCTTGTTCTTCTCTTTGGAGCATATTCCACTATTTTTCATTTTCCTTGACTCTTTGTGTTGGTTTCTACACATTAGATAACAAAGCCACCTCTCCCAGCCTTCACAGACTGGTATTGTGTAGAAGAACCATGTCTATAAGCTCAGCCTGAGCTCCTGGTTGTTTCTCGATCTTTTTAATGTCTAAACCACCATCTTTGTTCTTACTGGCTTCCCAATAGTTGAGAATGTGCCAAAACCTGTCAGTGTTCCAAAGTTGAAAATCTCTGTGAACACCTAGAAGCTGGTTGATTAGATAAACCATATACTTGGTAAAGTATATAATTAAGCCTCTTTCAGAGAGAAACTGGGAGATGATAAGTTTTTGTATTTTCCTTCTAGGCTGAGCCCTGGTATATAGCTGAAAAGGAAGGGTTGGGGTTTGAAGTTTAAAAACTGTCATTTTTTTGTATAGTGTTTTGGAACTTGTGAATGCAAGACCCTCTGACTATCAATCAGACCTAGGTGATTTGACTGGCCATCCTTCCTTGGATGTCAATGTATGGACAAGCTCCTTCTACAGATATACTTGCAACTTTGTCTTATTGTTGGAGTGAGCCAGAGGGGGATGGTAGGAGAAATGCCTACTGGTGCTTTCAGGCTTCTGAGAGGTTTGCATATGCATGCTAATTAGAAGCCAGAGCCTCTGACAGTAGCTTATAAATTGTGCCACCAAATCTCTTCCAGTGAAAACCTAGGAGGTGGGCATTTTTGTCTGCTTCTTTTGCATTGAACCTTGGCAGGATTGCCAAAGCTAGTGCTCTCATGCCCATTAACACCTGCTTCCTTGTTTTAGTCCTAAGGGATTTGTAAAAGTAAGGCCCCTAAGATATCAGAGCTAGGTGATATGGGGGCCCATTCCTTTGGTAGCAACTGTAAGAGTTGGAGGACTAGATATTTGGGCAAGCTACTTCTAGGGAGATGCCAGCAATATGGTTTTATTGTTGGAATGAGCTCAAGAGAGAAGGCAGACAAAGCGGCCACCAACTCTTGCAGGTTCTGGGAAGAATCGCAGTCAGCAATCCTGGGAGTTGGGGATGAGGGGGCTCCCTTCTGATTGTTTGGCACTGTACCAGTGGTGTGGTTTATGGCAAGAGGGTGTCTTAGCCTTTCCTGTCCATTTCAATGTGGGTATTTTCTCATTTGCCTAATGTGTTGGATTCATCCAGCTAGTTTATGGATTTCTTTCAGAGGAAATTGCTTTGTGTATAACTGTACATTTGGTGCATCAGCGGGAGAAGACAAAGTCAGGATGCTCCTGAAGGAGGCTCTCCTGGTTCCTCTTGAAGCTTCAGTGGTGATATTCAACACTAATGTATCTTTAAATTAAATTCCTTTTTGTATATCTTAGTTCTAGTTTGTGTGTATGTGTGTGTGTGTGTGTGTTTTCCTTTTTTAGCAGACAGGGATTCTGGTTATATGACAGTCACTTTCATTGATATCAAATATAGTTCTGAAGGATTAGAAACATTCTATATTAAGTGGGATGCGTATTCTATTCAGGTAAGAACAATGGCAAAGAATGGAAGGGATGTAGTTTATTTATGAAGTTATCCTATGGTTTGTACCTGTGAAGAGCTGTAGGAGTGAAGACATTGTTCAACCTTAAAAGAACGATTGGTTCTGATAATGAAAGACCTGATTTGCCAATGAGGATGATAACTATTGTTCACTCCAAGTATCATTTTATCAGCAGACAGAAAATACTGGCCAAGATACTTGGAATTAAATCAAGTGCTCAAGATAACTCAAGTGTTCTGAGATTAGGACTCTGCTGTCTTATACCTCATAGTCATAGGCAGGTAGACTATGGAAATGAAACCTATATTAAGGAAAAGTTTAGGCTCTGGATTAGTAGAAATTTGACTATGATCTGGGAAACACCCTTGTGTGACATTTGAGCCCACTGTGATATGTATAAGCCACATGTGGCTAATAGAGATTCCATTTTAATGCCTGATAATATTTCCTTGAGTGTGTGGCAGTATTGCTATATTTAGTTGTTAATCTATTTTAATACATCAAATTTGAATATTCATTAAAACATGTCAACAAGATAAAATGCAAATAGATAAGACCATTTGAAAGGGTGTTAATAAATGGATGACACTGGTAAAATAACAACATGAAATCAAGCTTAGATCCAATTAAAATCTTCTAAGAGTTTCAACTTTATTTTTCGAGGTATTTCTATGTTCAGGAGTATGCAAGCAGATTTTTTTTTTGTAGGTCTCCATTTCCTTCTAAGATCTTGTCTTAATATCTACAGTACATGATGCCTTTAGGAAGAATTTTTTATCATTATGGGCTATCATGCAGAAAACACTCAGGTTTATGTCTCTCTATTTGATAATTTAGCTTTGGCAGCAGATGATCTGATTCAGAGTCTGTCTACAGTGAATAATTGAATGTCAGAAATGTTTTAAATTAAATTCTGACAAAGATGAAATGCTTTGTGGGGGAATCTAAATGTTTGTTAAGTTCTTTGTCCTCTTTTTCATGGCCTCTTAATGGTTGCAATCTTGTATCTGCTTTTCCAAAGAAGAGTCTACGTGCTATTTAAGATTCTGTGTGGGGAGCCTTCAGTCACATTAAATCTGTTCCTCTGTGTTCTTTCACTATCTTAAATATATTGTAAGTATAAAATAAAAAGAACAGCAATGAAAGACAGTTTCTGACAGGATGGCATAGTTAGTGTCAATGTATATTTCATTTCCTGTTAACAGCAATAGATATAATAAATAGGACTCGCTAGTGGTTTTGAACCGATAAATAAAAATAAAATTTTGGTAGAATTTAGGAGTCATCCTCTGATATACTGACCAGTCAACTGAATTACAAATAGTGCTACTGCACAACCAGTAAGAAATGTTCTAAGTTTTCTTTCAAATGGCTTACACATATATCCATTTTTTATTTGTAGACTCAGTATGGACCCTTAGGGAATTAAAATACAGGGGAATTCCTCATTTGCAGGAACTGATCTTGGTTTAGGGATAAAATAGCAACTTTAGATTAAGATAGACTTGGATTCAATTTCTAGCTCTACTCTATTATTTGGGACACTGAAAAAGCAACTAACTAGTTTTAGTATTCCTTATTCCATAAATTGGAAATTATATTGTCCTCATTTATTAACTCAATCAACAAATATTTATTGCTTATGTACTATGAGCTAGCCATAACCAAGGATGGGAGGATAGAATAGTAAACAACACAAAAATTCTGCCTTTGTGACCTTAAATTCTAGTGTGGGCAATAAACAAGAAAATAAAATATATATTAGATAGTTATAAATACAATAAAAACATATAAACAAGTGATAGGAAGTGTGTGCATTGTGTTTATGAGATTCAGAATTCTAAGATAATGTAAACATGCCTTCCCCTAGTTACTTGATTATATAGCTAGATATCATATATACAGATAGATAGATAGATATAGATATATATATAGATTGTCATATATATCATTATATGTAACATACAGAGAAAGAACACATATTTTTTAATTGGTAAAACAAAGACTTATTGTTAGAGGAATAACTCCAATTCCATATTTCTTGCAAAGCTAGAATGCAATATTTTATGGAACTAGACAAACAGTAAAAAAAAAAAAAATCTAGATAAAGGTATGTTCTGTTTAATTACTGAAATACATGCAAAGGGATGCCAATTACACAAGAAGGAATGCTACTGAAAGCAGGAGAAATTGTCAATTCCCTATGACTAAAGCTCCTGGGTCTAATTTGTGTTATAATGCTTTTGGTAAGCAAAGAGGATTTTCAAGAAGACAGTTTGATCCTGTTTCCTCTTCTTCATCGGCTCTGTTCCTGTTTCCTTCCTCTTACCAAGAGATGTAATCCAATAAGCATATCCTTATTTTATCATATAGATGGAATCTTGGTACATACTTGATGACTACTAAAATCAGAGCTGAGGTCTTTTCTTCTAGAACCCACTATTAAAAGTTTAACCTCTTGTTACTTGGATTCCTTTATAAAAACATCACTGCTGCAGAGAACAAAATTAAAATTCAACAGTCATTTTTATTCTCAAGGATTTTAGACATAAATTAGGTTCTTGGAGGGGGTGATTTTTCAATTTAAATTTTAATTAACAAAGACTAGTCAACCACCAGATACACACTGATCATTATCATAAACATCTCTGTATTTTCTTCCAGTGAGCATCTGAAAATATATTTTTCAATGTTCTTAAAAGTCAGGACATATAGAGACACTTGGGTGGCTCAGTTGGAGTTTGAGCCTCTCTTGGTTTCAGCTGAGGTTATGATCTCAGGGTCCTGGGATCAAGCCCCGCTTAGGGCTCCACACTCAAAGTAGAGTCTGTTGGAGATTCTCTCTCTCTCTCCCTCTACCCCGCCATTCCCCCCACCCCACCCCCACCGCCCATCCCTGCTCTCTTTCTTTTTCTCCCTCTCTAAAAACAAATGAATAGATCTCAAAAAAATGTGAGGACATATATAATAATTTTACCTAAGTAAAATATATGCAGAAGAAAAAGACCCTTAAGTAGTAACTGGTACTGTGCATGGTTTTTTTTTTTTTTTTTTTGGTTATTAATGCTGTTCTGTATATTTTATTTTTATTTTTTTTTAATTTTTTAAAAGATGTTCATTTTTTTAATTTTTTTTACTTTATTTAAGCTTTATTTAAACATATGATGTAACCCCACCACCCTCACCCAACCCCTCTTCCCCCCACCCCCCTCAGTTTGTTTTATGACATTAAGAGTCTCTTTTGGTTTTTCTCCCTCCCGATCCCATCTTCTTTCATTTTTACTTTTCCTACCACCTTAACTCCCACCCCC